>JAHXMU010022394.1:14073-24699 GCA_019455685.1 Philornis downsi | reverse complement strand
ATTTAGAAACAGACTTATTTGGCCCATTGCAAAATAATATGGTAGATTACCTATAGTAGAATAATCGATTTTATCGTATTCCAGGGATAAGAAGACAGTAATTGTTAATGAATGCTTTTCGACTGGAATTTTTTGTAATATCATTTTTTTTTCTTGTTTAAGATTTGGGGAGAATATTTTCTTCAGATTAATATAAGAAGCTATGCTTAATATAAGAAGCTACGGAAATATAACCATAGGTTCTAACCCCGATAAATTTTTTCACTATTTGAACGGCGGATATGCTAACAAACACTTTGAGTAAGCCACCAATCATCAAATTCAGTAATAGCTTATCAAACCAGCTTTCGAAATGGTCGTTAAATAGCTGGTTTTTGTTTTATTAGTCTAAATAGAAGGCGCGAAAATATAATATGTACTAGCCGACCCGGCAAACGTTGCTTTGCCTTCAAATTTTATTTTTTTGGAAATGTTTCATGCCAATCGGTCTATTATAATAAGAAACGCCTATATTTGCAGAAGAACTTAAAATATGTTCACTCAACCGAAATACAAAATTCTGTTTAAATACCGTTAGCAGGAGCAGAAATAATTGCTTTTTAATTTGTCCAATCCCGACCATATTTGCAGCAGCACTTAAGATATGTACACCAAACCGATGTACCAAATTTTGTTCAAATACCGTAAACAGGAGCAGAAATATTGGATATTTAATTTATGGTTTGTATGGGAGGTACCACGCCCTATTGTCCAATCCCGCCCATATTTGCAGTAGCACTTAAGATATGTACACCAAACCTACTCACCAAATTTTGTTCAAATACCGTAAGCAGGAGCAGAAATAATTGATTTTTAATTTTTTGTTTGTATGGGAGGTACCACGCCCCTTTGTCCAATTGGACCGAATTGTAAATCTAAACCATCCCGGGCACCACCCAAACGCATATACAAAAATTTATGCAAAGCGGTCCAGCCGTTTAGGAGGAGTTCACTGACAACGCCCGTACAGTAGAATTATATATATAAAGATAAATACAGTCTAACCTCGATATAACGCCCTTCAATATAATGATTTCCTCGATTTAACGATTTTTTTTAAATCCCCTACAACGCTCCGTAAAATCTAATACAAAATAAACCTCTCTATTACGAATACATTTCCCAAAAACCTCGTTATAACGTTTTTTCATTCATTGCAAGCTATCGAAAGAAAAAATTATTCACCTCTATTTAACGAATTTTGGCGACCTGCAACCTTTACATAACGTTTTCCATCAATTAATCCAAATATGAAACAGATACACACAAAATTATTGTGTTTGCAACGACTACGCCTCCAGAAAATCAACATTCGTAGTCGCCAAGCAGCATGCATTAGAGTAACGGCTGAAATACATATTCGACATTTGATAACTTGCACCGGCAGTAAGCAGACCTCAATTAATGACTTTTTTTATATTGAAGGCAAACCAAATGAAGACTAAGCTACCAATAGCGCTTTATTGATTTTTTATGCTTTCTGTTTTTAATATGTATGCATAATTTTTTTTTATAAACATAATCCATTGAACTGACTACTTATGTGCCTTATTTTTATTTCATTTCATTGATCATTTATGTTTTTTTTTAACATGCATGAATAATTTTTTTATAAACTTAACCCTTTGATTTGAATTCTTATGTGCATTCTATTTATTGCATTCATTTTGAATATTTTATAAATGAAAACTATTTTCGTATTAAATAATACTATTTTTCAATTTTAATATTACAAAATACAGTGTTTTCTTTCAAATGTGACTTGATTTATTAGCGAAAATCGTTGGGATATGACACGGTAAGCAGATGATGACTAATTTGCAAAATTCTCTATTACCTCGTTATAACGAATATAAGTGCAACTTCACCTCGATATAACGAACCTCATTGTAACGAATTATTCGATATAACGTTTTTTTTTTTTTTCTAATCCCCTTGAGATTCGTTATATCGAGGTTAGACTGTATACACATATGGTCGAAAAAATAAGTACAACTGCTTATTTTTGCTTTATGTTTAGTTACTTTAACGGAAAGTAAACATGACAATTCTTTTTTATTTAAATAAGTTTAATATGGTAATGCCTTTAAAAGTAAAAACAAAACTTTACCTTCCCCGTTGTTTTCACTGTGAGTTAGTTTTGTTCAGGTGTGATTTCAGTAATTGGTCAAAATAATAAATACACTGCTAAATTCTTTTATATTTTCGCAGTCTGCTGTAGTCTTTTTAGAAAGGCTAATTATTTTACTGTTGTTTATCTTTATTCATAACAAAATATATAGTAAAAAAATCAGCCATGGGTCGAAAAGTCATTGTTCTCCGGAGGAGAGAAAACATGTTTCAAGACCATGAGAAAGTGGCCAAAGTCTTCGTTCTACCAGTCGCTTTTTTTTGTACAAAATGATTTAAAGCCAAACAAGCCCGTCGAAACTCGCGGAAGACCAAAAAAAAAAAAAAAAAAAAACAGATATCCGTATTGTAACACTTGCGAAGAAGGACCGGTTTGTGTCTTCATGAGCGATTTCAGCAGAAATTGGGAATGTAATTTCATCGCGAACAGTTCGTCGTAGACCACAAGAAGCACATTTACCAGGACGGAAATCCAGAAGAGTTCCTTTGCTTAGACAAAAAAAATTTAAGGGCTAGATAGGCGTTTGCAAGAAGTCATTCCAATTGGTTCGGAGCAGACGGTGAGAAAAAAAGGCTAAACATTTTGTGGAGCGATGAAACAAAAATTAATGTATTTGGAAATGACTGTGCCCGGAATGTTCGACGCCCTAAAGGTAAGAAATTCCGCGGGGTCGGAAATATTATGGTCTGGGGTTATTTCTCGTATTATGGTGTCGGTCCGACACATCGAATTACCGACACTATGACCAGATTCCACTACAAAGATATCTTGGAAAATACGATGTTGAACTATTCTGTTTAAAGTATGCCTCTTACATGGACATTCTAGCGGGATAACGATCCAAAGCATACTTCTAAGTTGGTAAAAGATTGGCTCCAAGATAATGATGTTGCCCTCCTTGACTGACTGGCCAAGTCAATCTCTGGACTTAAAGGTTCTTAAAAATAAGGATCAGTAATGGAATTTTGTTCAAAAAACTTGGTATGAAATACAGGGTGGCGCAATACAACGTGCATTATGCATCATCTTTTTTTGCGGGGTAGAAAAGGCGCAGTCGGGGGGCGCTTACATCGTTGGGTTGGCGGGCTCATGGAGATTTAGTCGCTATGAATCACTTCGACGGGAAGCGTCGCGCATTTTGCGTGCTCGCATTTTACGAGAACTCTCGTTCATATATTGCTACTAGGCGACTATATTGTGCTGAATATGGACTACGGCGAATTAGTGAAGCTCCGAGTGCTAATTTAATTAAAATATGGGTAAAGCGTTTTGAAGAGACCGGTTCAACATTTAAACCACAAGCAAATGGTCGCCCAAGAACATCTAGGACCGAAGACAATGTTGAGAGAGTTATGGAGTCAGTACGAGGATATCCACAAATGTCGACTAGCAAGAGATCGTCTGTCTTACAATTATCGCGACGAAGTTTGCAACGAATTTTAACATTGGATCTTAAACTGCATCCATATAAGCTGCAACTAATACGAGAATTGAAAGAATCTGACTTCATAGCAAGGCTCGCATTTGCTAATGAAATGCTTAATCGATTTTCCAATTTTGACAATATCCTTTTCTCTGACGAAGCTCATTTCCTTATGAATGGGTTCGTAAACCGTCAAAATTGTCATTACTGGAACAGTGAAAATCGAAAAATCAAACACCAGAAACCATTGCATAGTCCTAAAGTGACAGTATGGGCAGCAATCTCTGGCAGAAGGATAATTGGTTCTTTTTTCTTCGAAAATGCGCGGGGCCCAAACGTCACGGTTAATACGGAACGCTATGTTGAGGTGTTGGACGGATTTTTGGCTCCAGAAATTGAAAGTCCAAGAATAGTGAATTCCAGAACTTGGTTCCAACAAGATGGAGCTACCTGTCACACATCAAATGACTCCATAGCGGTGGTGAAGCAGATGTTCCCTGGTAGACTGATTTCGAAAAGAGGTGATATCCCATGGCCCCCACGTAGTCCAGACTTGACGCCTCTTGACTTTTTTTTGTGGGGATACCTCAAACACAAAGTCTACAGTAATAATGCAAGAAACATCGTTCAGCTCAAGGAGAATATCCGTGGTGAAATGGCAGCCATTACACCAGTATTACTGAAGAAAGTTTTCAATAATTTTCGTTTGCGGTTAGAGGAGTGCCGTCGTAGAGAGGGTCACCATTTAGATGATGTTATTTTTAAAAAATAAACTCCATTTATTACTCTACAATGCCTTAGATTTATTTTAACTATACCTTTTGTATTTATTTTTTAATCTATTTTTTAAATGTGCACGTTCTATTGCGCCACCCTGTATATTCCAGTATGTGTATTCCTGAGCGCCTGAGGGGCTTTATTAAGACTAATCGACAGCAATTAATCTGTTGTGTACAATATTTCATTTAAATATTAACATGACCACACATATAGCTACGAAAGAAGCATTTCCATATTTTCCAGAAGATACTCTTAGTTTATTTTTAAATATTAAAACGGTTTCTGGGTTTTTTTATAACCTGGGAAAAGGTGATATACTCAACTTAATTCGCTGTTTAGTGGTTTCTAAACAACATCTTAGATTAGCACTGTTTCTTGTATAAAAATTATGCTGATTTCTTTGACAAGTGGTTATGTGGTATCCAGTACCAGTATGTAAGTTATCCCGTAACTCTTGGGACGAATTGTCCGCAAGGAGAATTGCTGACAACGCATCTGCAATAGTAGCGTCTGCGGATCGAATTCGCCAACCTACGTCCGGCTCGAGTGAACAACGATACTTGCACTTGGAAAATAAAAACGTTGCAAATTCTAAGACAGCGAGCGAGGAGCGTTAAGGTAGATTTAAGTAATTATATCTACCTTATGATCCGCAACAAACCAACTATTGAAATACGCAAAAAGCTATGAACAAATAAATGCAACCAAACAGGTTTAAATAAAAATATAACAAACTAATTTGTTTAATTTGTGTAACTCTAAAAACATAAACAATTTTTGTTTTTGGTAAAACAATTTTTTCTGCAAAATCTCTGTACAATATCAAAGTGGATAACGTAGTGGGTAGATTAAAAACATTTTTGAAGGATTGGTTTTGCAAAATCTGCAACGATTTCAAATCAGAATTTCTTTTATATCCATATATTATAGGCAAATAAATAAGATGACTTTGTATGAGCGATTTTTATACTAAAAGCTTTGTTTTTTCATCAAACCTGTTTTTAAGTTCGTATAAAATACAGGTGCTAATTTAAATTTTAATTTTTCAATATGTACCTTATTTTCCAGTTTATATTATTTTGAAAATGAATTTCAAGATATTTTATACTAGAAACTTCTGTATATGAAAACATGTTTACAAAATGACTCATTGAAAGTATAATTCTTTGCTTGTTACTATTTTTTTCTCATATTTGTGGCAAAACTCGGATTCCGAAACGGTAAAACTGTTCATCTTTTGAGACTATCCACAAATTTAGCAATTCCTTGATGTCGTCATTTGAGGGGAACTGCTGGTAAGCCAGGCCGTAATATCTGCAGAATATGGCGGATGCGGTTAAAACTACCCATTTCAGCGTTTCTAGGTAAGTTTTAACGGGCTTGGCCACGTGAAGCCGAGCATTGTCATGCTGAAGAATCACTTTTTCGTGCCTCTCCGCGTATTGTGGGCGTTTCTCGCACAGAGCTCGGCTCAATCGTATTAATTGAAATCGATAACGATCCCCAGTGATAGTTTCGCTTGGTTTCAACAGCTCATAATAAATAACACCGACCTGGTCCCACCAAATACAGAGCATAACCTTTGCAGCGTAAATATTCAGCGGAGGCGACGGCATAGAAGCATGACCGCGCTGCCCCATGACTTTCTTTTCTGTGGATTTACTGAGGTAAATCCATTTTTTATCATCCGTTATAATACGACGAAGAAACCCCTTAATTTGTCGCTGAAGCACCCAAGTTCCTTGCTTTTGAATAATTCCCACCGCATGCAATGGCTTGGCGGGTAACTCCTACTATTGAAGCAATCTCTATCTGCGTGTGATACAGATGCCCATTAAGCAATGCCGTCAATTCAGTGTCTTGCAAGGTTTTTGGTCTTCCTTCTCGCGAACGGTCGTCAACATCAAAATCACCATCTTTATAGCAACGGAACCAATCTGGACACGTTGTTTCACTTAAAGCAGCATCTCCTTAAACGTTTTGAAGCTCTCGTTGGCTTCAGCCGCCGTTTTCTTCGATTGAAAGAATAAAATCAATACTTCCCGAATAGGACGATTATTTGACACAAAATCATACATATTCACAAAACCAAAATAATATGACGGCAACAGAAAATCAGTATTGTGTTGAGGCGGTATGTTTACCATATGCCTAAGCTTACCTCATGACATTTAGGTTATGGCAGAATCGCCTAGCACTTACAGCTGGCGCTATCTATTGGCAAACAGCGTGAACTTAGTTGCACACCTGATATATATGATACTAATATAATAATAATATTAATATATATATACATATATGTATATGTATATATGTATATGTATACATATGTATGATTTATATGTATGATTTTGCTTCATTATTCGGTTTCAAGATAATTTTTCTATTAATATTTGTTAATGCTAACAACATTTTTATTTAAAGCCCTGTAAAATTGACTTTGCCGTCGTCAGCGCCCTTCAGCCCTTCAACTATCTCTTACTTTCTGTGATACACAGCGAGCTATCTTAATACTCGTATTTGTGTGCTCACATATACGTACATTTATGTGTACGAGAATATTGTTTTCAAATATTTCAATATGTAATATTTTAATGGCATAATTTTGGATGACAAAATTTGTACATTTTAATAGACATTTTATAACTGTCGTCATTAGATTCTAATGACTTATAATTGCTTGCAAATAATTCGTAAACATTTATTTTGATATACCGAGAAACCAAGAAAGTTGTTTTCCTTTCATCTACTAATGAGATAAGGAAGGACTTGTTACACATATGGTCAAAATAATAAGTGCACCCCACCATATTTTTTTAAAGGCTCCTAGACGAAAGTTT
This sequence comes from Philornis downsi, assembly GCA_019455685.1. Lineage (NCBI taxonomy): Eukaryota > Metazoa > Arthropoda > Insecta > Diptera > Muscidae > Philornis > Philornis downsi. The sequence continues at coordinate 17,486 of JAHXMU010022394.1, read as the reverse complement.
ATTTAAATTAAAAGAAAAAACAAATACTAATTTCTTATGTTGTAACAGAAATAAAATAAATACTAAAACAATGATAAAAAACAAAGATTAAATTCAGTATTTTTCAAAAATTAAGAAATTAATCAAAAAACATAGAACAGAAAATAATAAGTACATTTAGTGAAAATAAACAAAAGTAAAAAAATCAAGTTTTTTTCTGCTCTCAGCCAATTTAGAGTTTCATTAAAAAGCGGTATATCCACCTTTATTTTCAATTATTTTGTTAACGCTTTTTGGCATGCTTCCTGCAGGTTTCTACTAGTACAGGGTGCCGCAATAGAACGTGCACATTTAAAAAATAGATTAAAAAATAAATACAAAAGGTATGGTTAAAATAAATCTAAGGCATTGTAGAGTAATAAATGGAGTTTATTTTTTAAAAATAACATCATCTAAATGGTGACCCTCTCTACGACGGCACTCCTCTAACCGCAAACGAAAGTTATTGAAAACTTTCTTCAGTAATACTGGTGTAATGGCTGCCATTTCACCACGATATTCTCCTTGAGCTGAAAAAAAGTCAAGAGGCGTCAAGTCGTCTCAAAAAAAAAACTCAAGAGGCGTCAAGTCTGGACTACGTGGGGGCCATGGGATATCACCTCTTTTCGAAATCAGTCTGCCAGGGAACATCTGCTTCTCCACAGCCATGGAGCCATTTGATGTGTGACTGGTAGCACCATCTTGTTGGAACCAAGTTCTGGAATTCACTATTCTTGAACTTTCAATTTCTGGAGCCAAAAATCCGTCCAACACCTCAACATATCGTTCCGTATTAACCGTGACGTTTTGGCCCCGCGCATTTTCGAAGAAAAAAGGACCAATTATCCTTCTGCCAGAGATTGCTGCCCATACTGTCACTTTAGGACTATGCAATGGTTTCTGGTGTTTGATTTTGGGATTTTCACTGTTCCAGTAATGACAATTTTGACGGTTTACGAACCCATTCATAAGGAAATGAGCCTCGTCAGAGAAAAGGATATTGTCAAAATTGGAAAATCGATTAAGCATTTCATTAGCAAATGCGAGCCTTGCTATGAAGTCAGATTCTTTCAATTCTTGTGTTAATTGCAGCTTATATGGATGCAGTTTAAGATCTAATGTTAAAATTCGTTGTAAACTTCGTCGCGATAATTGTGAGACAGACGATCTCTTGCGAGTCGACATTTGTGGATTTCCTCGTACTGACTCCATAACTCTCTCATCATTGTCTTCGGTCCTAGATGTTCTTGGGCGACCATTTGCTTGTGGTTTAAATGTTGAACCGGTCTCTTCAAAACGCTTTACCCATATTTTAATTAAATTAGCACTCGGAGCTTCACTAATTCGCCGTAGTCCATATTCAGCACAATATAGTCGCCTAGTAGCAATATATGAACGAGAGTTCTCGTAAAATGAGCGCACGCAAAATGCGCGACGCTTCCCGTGGAAGTGATTCATAGCAACTAAAACTCCATGAGCCCGCCAACCGAACGATGTAGGCGCCCCCCCTCCCCCGCGCCTTTTCTACCCCGCAAAAAAAGATGATGCAATATGCACGTTCTATTGCGCCACCCTGTACATTTATTTAAACATTATTTTGTAAAGCTAATGAAATTACCCCAATATTTCTATTAAAAGGTTCAAAGCAAACATTTTGGAACAGGGCTTCTCTCCTGTAGGGGCAACGATGGAAATTTGGTTTCAGACACACATAAAAAACTAATTTTTATTAGGTATCTGTTGGGCGTGGTAAATCGAAAACTGGCCACATTACATCACATCATGAAGAAGACCCATGAAACGAATCCATTCATACCATCTTTTCATCGATTATAGAGGTACCTTCGACAGCAAACTGCACGAAAGCATGATACAGTTCGATATTCTTAAGAAACTTATACGTCTTGGTAGAATGAAACTGTCTAACCCAAAATTATTAACAAGGATAGGTAAAAATCTTAGAGAGCCATTTTAAACTAAACGAAGATTCAGACGGTCGAGCGAGCGACCTCTTCAACATACTGTTAGAGATGATTGTAAGGAAAGCTGCAGTTAATGCGACTGGAGTCATCACTAACAAAATCCATGTGCTGTTTGCTGAAGCGTTGAAAAGCAATATTATTAACAAAAATTTAAGTAACTGCAACGAACGAATTAAGGATTACAACGGAAATTAAATTTCGACAAAACGATCAATTTGTATGGGATGGCGCGTAAATCGTACTACGGTATAGCAGTAACTGTCAATGGGGACCGTTATTTAAAGATCTCGAAAGGACCTCTTTTTTAGCCAAACCGCCAGACCTGTTGTGGCGGAGCTCCAACAAAAGTTCCCAAACTAATTAATATCAGCAAAAGTGAATCTATCGGTAAAAAAGGCACAAAACCAAGCTATTTCTTTCGACGGACAAAAAAATCTATTCTTTCGGGACGCTGAATAAAACCAATTATGTCAGTCTGGAAATTAAAAAAGAATATTGCTGGCACATGGATTTTGCCATAGATGGAACTAAGACTAAATTTTTGAAATTTTCAAAATTTCAGAATTTTGTTATTTTAAAATCTTAATTTCATTTATGTCAACAAGTAAAGATTCGTTGCCGAGATTATAACTTTCCATAAACAATTTCAAATCGTGAGTTATCTTAATATTATTGTCCAAGACATGAAATTACAGCATTAGACATCTTACAGAAGAATTAATGATTTTGGAATTTCGACAAATGAAATTTTTTTAGCAGAAAAAATTAAATTTCAAATCGTGAGTTACCTTAATATTTTTGCCGAAGACATGAAATTACATCTTTAAGCATTTCACAGAAGAATTTATCATTTCGGAATTTCAACAAATGACAAATTTCCAAATTCTACAACTTACTGCACTCAATCGATTTCATTCGTTTACAGTCTTATAAATTGCTATTTAAATAGGTTTTCTTTGCCAATGAATTGCTATTTAATAGACCCAATTTCTCACTTTCTGTCTGGGGAATAAAGCTCATTTCTAATCTACAAGAAAATGTCTGTATTATGGCGTAGTTGCCAGTTATTGCTAAAGCAATTGCCATTAATATTTCGATAACAAAAGCAGACAATGCAGCGAAAAACGCCGGGGAAATGGCAAACGCAGAAACAATCAACATCTCAATATTTATCGCTGCCAAACAAATTGTTCACACCATTTGCAAACAAATGAATAGAATAGATAAACACTCAAGGCATTTCCATCCATAACCAGAAGCCAGCTAACACTAACGGAAATTGGTAGCAGGAGAATTTATTAAATTGTGGCTGCCACCGCCGTCACCAAAATCATTGCTGTAATAAGAAAACGCGGTAAGGAAGGAGCAGGACTCTCACTCCACAAAAAAAAAAAAAAAAAAAAAAAAAAAAAA
>JAHXMU010022394.1:0-13973 GCA_019455685.1 Philornis downsi | reverse complement strand
AAAAAAAAAAAAAAAAAAAAAAAAAAAAAAAAAAAAAAGAAATAAATACATAAATAAATAAAAATGCTAACAATTTGTACAATGATTATAATGTTTAGTTAGTTTCCACGCCAAGTGAATGCGCCAGAATTTATGTGCTGGTTTTTGGAATTTATCTTAAATTCAAATAAATTGTGTTAATTTTACATTAAGTCAAATCTAAATGATGCATCAACCGTGAAATTTATCAAACTGCCAGCATACAGTTGTAGTCAACACAGCACAAACTCCTAGTGCTAGGAAACGGAAACCCCACAACCACCAAAACGACTAAATGCACACACAGACGTTGTTTAAACAGTTCTGCCATTTAACCATTAGCTACGAGAGCACGAGAGCCTGTTTGTTTGTGTGTGTGTGTTTGCATGAGTAATCACTGAATTTGAATATTGTCTTAGAGTGAGGATGCTCACATATTTTGTATTTTAATGAATGAGAGTGATGATGATAGTACATAATGCGATGGCCAGGGAAAACAACAGAGACCAGCAACAGCGATTTGAGTCAGCAACACCAGCGGAAAGTTAAAGACCAATGTTGATTTTGCTTTAAATTACTTTATTAGCATCAATTTTGTTTTAGAATAAAGACGATATTTATATTTCAAACGTTTGCCCAGCAGCAAAATCTAACCAATCATAAATTTGGTGTTGAAGTCACCAATTTATCTCACCTTACAATTAAGTACGATACTTGTGAAATAAAACCATTCTTGGTTGGCTACGCAATCAGATTATATGTCAACATCTAATAAAGTCATTCTTAAAATAAAAGTGAATAAGCTTGAATAAAAAAAGCAGTACGAGTATATTATAGAAATTTCAGTCAGGTAAACTGACTTATACGAGTATATCTTTACCCAACATAATGTTGCATTCGCGCAAAAGTGTGAGAGATGCCAGAAGGAACGTCATGCATCGCTTAGTTCTTATCAAAAATTTTCTCATATTCAAATAAAGTAGTGAAATTTTACCTTTCTGAAGTCCCCAGCTTAGAAATTACAGATTTTTGCTTCTAACAAGAAGACAGAATTTTGCTAAATCGGTCAAATAGTAAGGGGTGTCCCAACAAGAACGCAAGATTTAAATGACTGATGCAGCAATTGAATTATTTCTCTCACTATGTGATATGTGGCGCCGTCTTGTTGAAACCACATGCCCTCCACATTCATTTCTTCAATTCTGGGCACGAAAAAACTGGTTATCATTTCACGATATCGAACACCATTGACTGTTTGCCCTTGACATGCTTCATTTTCATAGAAAAAAAGGTCCAATGATTTCTCCAGCCCAATATCCACACCACACAGTGACACGTTGGGGATGCATTTGCTTCTCGTGAATCACTCGAGGTTTTTGCTCACCCCAAATGCGACAATTCTGCCTATTGACGAAGCCATCAAGATGGGAATGGGCCTCGTCACTGAAAATGATTTTATCGACAAAATCAGCATTTTCATGTTGTCTCTCCAATACCCAATTAACGAACTCCCTTCGCTGTTTATGGTCAGCTGGCTTCAGTTCCTAAGTCAATTGAACTTTGTATGCTTGAAGATGCAAATCTTTCGTCAAATTTCGCTGCATAGTGGATTTGGAGACACCAATTTGCTGAGCTCGGTGTCGAATTGAGGCGGATGGAGTTTGAGCGACATCATCACGTTTCGGTCGATCGACCTGGTCAAAGGCGCGTTGTTGTCTTTACATCATTAATAGACCCAGTTTTGGCAAATTTATCCATTAATCACTTTACAGTTGACTCTTTTGGAGCATTATTGTGACCCCAAATTGATCGCAATTTGCGAACTGTAGCCGCAAAACTTTCACCATTTTGGTAAAACAATTTCACAATGAGAATGCGTTACCCATCCGTGTGGCGCTCCATTTTTTCTAACCTCGTAGGTTCTCCTAGTAAACAATAACAATTGTTCAAATGTCAAACAATGACACTTCGAATGGCGCCAAATTTAAATCGTGCATTCTTGTTGGGACACCCTTTATATGTGGTATCCTAAAAGGCATGGTAGTCATTCCATTTTCATTTGCCGAAGTAAGTTTGCTAAATGCCTAATGCGTGCTAAATTACAGCCAAGTTAGTACAATTGAATGCAAGATATTAATCTAGAATATGTGGGTAAAAATTATAACATTTGTATTAATTTTTGATATAAATGATTAATTTCACTTTTTTTTCTAAAATTTTCGAATCGTTATAAAGCAATATTATTAACAAAAATTTAAGTAACTGCAGTCTACGTATTAGTCTAGACCGTCAAATCGATCAATTTATATGTATATGAAACGTATAGGGTGACGCACGAATCGTGCTACGGTATAAAAGTAACTGTCAATGGGGACCGTTATTTGAAAATGTTGGAAGGAGTTTGTTTAAACCCAGACCACCATACCGATTATGGCACAGCTCCAACAAAAGTACCCAAACAAATTAATATCCAAAACCTCCACGTCACGTCACATTATGAAGAAGACCCAAGAAACGAATCGATCCATAACACCTTTTCATCGATTATAGGAATATTTCCGACAGTAAACTGCATGAAGGCATGACACAGTTCGATATTCTTAAGAAACTTATACGTCTTGGTAGAATGAGACTGTCTAACCTAAACTCATTAACCAAGATAGGCAAAAACCTTAGTGAGCCTTTTCAAACTAAACGAGCATTCAGATCGCGTAGAGAGCGACCTCTTTAACATACTGTTAGAGATGATTGTGAGGAAAGCTGCAGTTAGTGCGATTGGGGTCATCACTAACAAAATTTGTGTGCTTTTTGCTGAAGCGTTAAAAAGCAATATTATTAACACAAATTTAAGTAATTGCAGCCTACGAATTAAGGATTACAGCCGAAATAAAATTCCGCTAAATCGATAAATTTTTATAGGACGTGTAGAGTGCGCCCGAATCGTACTGTACAATGGAGATGTTAAAAGGAGGCTTTTTACCCAGGCCGCCAGACTGGTTGTGGCAGAATTTCAACGAAAGTTCTCAAACAAATTAATACTCACAACCACTTCCTGCTGACCCCCCCAAGGTCACCATTCTGTACAAGAGGTGCACAAAATGAAATCTAGAAAGCTGACTGAATTGAGGCAATCCATTAAAACAATAATTGAAGTGATTCCGCCTTTAATTCTTCAGAACGCAATGAATAATTTTCTAATTAGGTGTCGCATATGCGTGAGCACGGAGGTGATTTCATCTTCAAAACCAGTTAATTATATAAAATAAAATTGAACTTTCTAAAAAAAACGAGGTTTGATAAAAAACCGTTATTTTCAATTTTTTTCCAAAAGTATTTATTTATTCATCAATTTCTTACAGCTCCTGTTTCGATTTTTCCTTTATCTCCTCAATCGTAGCAAAACGCTTTCCTTTCATCGGTGTCTTCAGTTTTGGAAAGAGGAAAAAATCAGCGCGGGCCAAACCCAGTGAATACGGTGCTTGAGGCATGATTGCGGTTTGTTTTTGGCCAAAAACTCACGCACAAGCATCGATGTGTGAGCTGGTGCGTTATCATGGTGCAAAATCCATGATTGGATTTTTGACAATTCTGTGCGTTTCTGACGAATTGCTTCGCTCAAACGGCGCATAACTTCAAGGTAGTATTCCTTATTGACCTTACGTTCTTGTGGCAAAAATTTACGATGCACCACGCCATTGCAATCGAAGAAAATAGTGAGCAAAACCTTTATATTTGACCGAACTTCATTGGTTGTTGAAGTGCTCGGGCGACCAGGACGAGCATCGTCATTAACATCTTCTCGGCCTTCCTTAAACCGGTTATACCACAATTGAACTTGTAGTCTGGTAATAGTAGACTATATTTCAGATATTCGAACTCAACCAAAATATACAAATTATTCAAAACATTTCAGTTACTCGAAAACTATCGTAAAAGCTTTAGGTTTCTAAAATACTCACATAAATACGCCACTGTATTTTATTTTATCTTTCAATTATTTTCCTGTTCATTGCAACGTCATTTATTCTTTCTATTTGTGTCATTTACAATTTTCCTGGAACTCGGAAAACTATCGATTTTTCGTAATAGTTTACATTTGCGATGGTCATTTTGTTGTTAAAAATCTTTGCCATAATCTAGTTATGTTTTCAAAGTTTCCAAATTAAATTATACTTCATTCAATCACTTAGTATAAAGCGATATCAAGAGCTGATGGTAAAGAATAGTTGCAACTGATGTTGCATGTAAAGACTACACTTCGTTCATGCATACATATTTGTACGCGTAGATCTATAGAGTAAAATGCAAAAAGATTAATAACAGCATAACAAGTTGCAGTTAAATAACAATTTCCATGAACGAAATAACGGATTTAGTTGGAAATAAATCTTTGTACAAGGAATTGCGAGAGTTATAGCTCCAATTAAAATACAAGTTTTTACTTAAAGAGATGCCTGCTGCCAACGCAACCATAAGATTCAAGGTCAGCATTACGATGCAATCTATTCCCTCTCTTAATAATATGGATTATCCTTTACATTTTCCATTCCCTTTCTCTATGTATTCCTTTCATTATAGCTAACAAAGTATAGCAAAGCTCAACTAGCGGTCTTTAAAAATGTCTTGATTTTATATCCATTCCGTTTACCATTAATCGCACAGTATAAAATGCTTGCAATCCCACACTCAATGACAGGCAACCACCAGCACTAACACTCTCATATGTTGACATAGTTGCATAATTGCAAACCAACATTATCTCTTAATATGTTTGGATATCGTCATACTGGATGACATCGACCACAAACAAACACAAGGACACTCAAGCCGAACACAAACATGCAATGACTTAACGTTCGTTCACATGCTAAGCCTGAGGATGGACTCTATTAATGATGAATTAATTAATTTTACGAATTAAGTAGCGTAGCAGTTTGAAAAAAATATTTTGGTGGAAAGTGGCAACCTTATAAAATATATGTTTTAAGTTTCAAGGCGCTACACTGTTTAGTATTTTTGTTTGAACCGTGAAAAGTAAACGATCTCAGTGGATTTTTAAACATGGACAAAATTAGTCACCGTTACGATATTCAATATTTCCATTTGAATTGCAATCAATATTAAAGCCAAGCTAGATTTTACTCTGAGGGAGGCTGTTTCTTCGTTTACAACTGTAAAATATTGGGTAGTTGAGTTTAAGCGGGGTCGTGCGGCCTCCCAAGGCGAGCACCGTAGTGGTCGACCAATTGAGGTGTCCACGCCAGACACGGTTAAGAAAATCCACAAAATGGTATTGGATGGCATTCGTTAGTTGAAAGTGCATGAGCTAGCTGAAATGACAGGCATTTCAAAAAGTGCTAAGCATTGTATATTGACTGATGTTTTGAAGATAAGAAAGTTGTGCGCAAAATGGATGCCGCGCTTGCTTTTAATAGAGCAAAAACAGCGTCACAAAGGGTGTTTGGCAAAAAAAGGCTCCTCTGAAAGCGATAAATAAATTGCAGAAGAGTTCAAGTTCTGCATTATTTTTTTTACTTGATATGTGGTATCACGCGTAAGAAGTAATCGCTTGCTAGTTTTGAATATTTCGAATATGTTGAAAATTTTAACGGCGTCACGAAGATGTTCCAGCAGACTATTTGACGATGTTTCTCCAAAATAAAGCTGCATTTTTGTGTCGATTTATAACCATGGATGAGACATGGGTGCACCATTTCACACCTAAAACAAAGGAACAGTCAAAGCAGCGGGCTAAAGTGTAAGAATCGTGTCAATTTTTGTGTTTTCTTTGTTTGGTCGGCTAGTTTTGGGACCGGTCTCGTACATATACAAAATTGTTGCGTTACTGACTGACTGATTGATTAGATATACCACAAAAAGGGGGTTTTGAAAATTCGTACTTTTAGTTCTAAAAACCGGGAGAAAAACTATAAATCTGCCATCATCGACAAGCTCAAACCGTCAAAACTAGATTCATTGAAATTGTTACCCTCCCTACGCCAAGCGATAATAAGGGTTTTTTTTTAAATTAGTGCTTTCAGGGTGAGAATACAGGCTAAAAGGGGTGAAATTCAATACCTGGTTAGTCAAACGGCTAGAGTTAGAAATACAAGAATTGGTGTGCCGATTCCTCTTACAGACAAAATATGCTACATGAAAGGAGTAAAAAGAGATTAAAATGGTATCACTATCCTGACTAAAAGGGTAAACCTAAAATCATGAAAATTGGCGCGCTCATCGTCCGTAAAGATTAGGCGCGGAATAAGAATGTTGCTATTATTCATCTCAAACGATCGAATGGGAGTGTCTATTCGCCCTACAGCAAGGCCTTGCGACTGAAACAATTTTCTCGTAATTTGTACTCTTATGGAATAAAACTTGTAGGTACGGAAGAAGACTGGTATCGTCAAGTAACACAAAAGATCGAAGCAAAGGTCATCAACATTATGATGCACATTCTTTTTATAGAATAGATGTGTGACAAGAAAAAATCGAATACAAATTTTAGCTTTAGGTGATACTAAGTGTAAAAAAGGGACAGACATAGTATAATCATTCATGTCAAATGGTTGATGCTAAAATCATGAAGCTGCGTTTGAACATTTTCGAAGTTCTTGATTTAAGGGGTAGAACAAGAAAAAAGTGTTAAAATTAGCACTATCGCCAAGAAAAAAAGGGGTGAATCAGCCTGAATCATCAAACAGGTTATGTAAATTCATCTACTAGAGAAAGTTAGGAATGAAAATGGATTTAAAAAAAAAAAACATGAACGAATGACGACAAAAATGGTATCACCGTCCAAATCAAACGAGTTATACTGCCATCACCAAAATTAATGTAAACATTACTATTACGGCATAGATGCCCAATGAAAAGGCACTCATTGAGATCCTCCTTTAATTGGGAATGCAGATTATTCTGTCAAGGTGTGAGCGCGAAGGAGAGGAATTTTCGAAAATTCGTATTTTTGTGAATAAAACGGTGAATTGGGGAACCAAAAATGGAATTATCTCAATAAAAATAATTGAAACAGTAACCATCAATAAATCACTCTTACATCGTTGTAACGCAATGCCAGAGAATATTTTCATATTCATTCTTTTAAGATACAAATAAGGAAGAAAGGGGTCATAAATGATACAGCCGCCTGCAGCCAGCCAAATGACAGAAACTTAAGTCGTGAAATTAAAAGTATGCATTCTATTATGAAACATAAAGAACACACAAACTTGAGATTGTAAGATTGAGATTGTAAAGACCAAACCAAAGGTGCATATTCCTCTTGCGGCTCATCTATACTTTGTGAACGGATTTTGCGAAACTCGTGCTTTCGGAAAAAGTTCAGAGATGAAAAGGAACAAAAACGTTGCTATCCTCTAGACTAAAAAACTGTAATGGCCCCAAAAAATAAGCGGTATTGTCCGAAAATTCACCTCTATGGTTTATCTATTGAGGTCAGAATCGTAGAAATGGGAAAAGGCTTCTCTGACAGCGATAAATAAATTGCGGAACAGTTCGACTTCTAAATCATATTTTACATAAAATGTTGAAATGTGATCGCTTGCTAGTTTTGAATCTTTCAAATATTTTGCACATTTTGAATATCTTAAACATTTTGAAGATATGGAAATATTTTGAATATTTTAAATAATTTGAATATCTTGAATATTTTGAATGTTTTAAATATTTTGGATATTAGGAATATCTTGAATATTTAGAATATTTAATATATTTTGAATAATTTGAATATTTTAAATATTTGGACATTTTCAATATTTTGAATATTTTAATATCTTGAATATTTAAAATATTTAGAATATTTTGAATAATTTGAATATTTTAATATTTTGAATATTTTGGATATTTTAACATCTTGAATTTTTAAAATACTTGGAATATCTTGAATAATTTAAATATTTTAATATTTTGAATGTCTTGAATATTTTAAATATTTGGGATATTTTAAATATTTTAAATAAATTGAATATTTAGAATAGTTTAAATATCTAGGATATTTTGAATATTTTGAGTGTTTTGAATATTTTGAATATTTTAAATATTTCAATATTTTGAATATTTGAATATTTTGAATATTTAAATATTTTGAATATTTTGAATATTTTGTATGTTTTGAATATTTTAAATATTTGAATATTTTGAGTATGTGAATATTTTGAACATTTTGTATATTTTGAATATTTGAATATTTTGAATATTTTAAATATTTGGATATTTTTAATATTTTGAATGTTTTAATATCATGAATATTTAAAATATTTGGAATATTTTGAATAATTTGAATATTTTAATATTTTGGATATTTTGAATATTTTAACATCTTGAATTTTTAAAATACTTGGAATATCTTGAATAATTTAAATATTTTAATATTTTGAATGTCTTGAATATTTTAAATATTTGGGATATTTTAAATATCTTAAATAAATTGAATATTTAGAATAGTTTAAATATCTAGGATATTTTGAATATTTTGAGTGTTTTAAATATTTTGAATATCTTGAATATTTTGAACATTTTAAATATTTCAATATTTTGAATATTTGAATATTTTGAATATTTGAATATTTTGAATATTTTGAATGTTTTGTATGTTTTGAATATTTTGAATATCTTGAATATTTTGAATATTTTAAATATTTCAATATTTTGAATATTTGAATATTTTGAATATTTGAATATTTTGAATATTTTATATGTTTTGAATATTTTGAATATGTGAATATTTTGAATATTTTGTATATTTTGTATATTTTGAGTATTTTGAATATTTTAAACATTTTAAATATTTTGAGTATCTTCAATATTTTGAATATTTTTGGTATTTTAAATGTTTTGTATATTTTGAATATTTTGAATGTTTTTTTTTTTGAATATTTTGAATATTTTGAACATCTTAAATATTACAAATATCTTGCCTATCTTGAATATTTTGAATATTTTATATATTTGAATATTTTGAATATTTTGTATATTTTGAGTATTTTGAACAATTGAAATATTTTGAGTATTTTCAATATTTTAAATATTTTGGCTATTTTAAATATTTTGAATATTTTGAATGTTTTGAATATTTTAAATATTTTGAATGTTTTGAATATTTTAAATATTTTGAATATTTTGATTGTTTTGAATATTTTAAATATTATGAATATTTGAAATATTCTGATTATTTTTAATACTTTGAATATTTTAAATATTTTTTATGTTTTGAATATTTGAAATATTTTGAATGTTTTGAACACTATGACTGCTTTAAATATTTTGAATATTTTTTAATATATTGGATTTTTTGAGTGTTTTGAATATCTTTAGCTTTAAAGATTTACAAATTTATTTTACGGTATTTTGAATAACTTCATTAGTCCTCATCAGGGATTTAATTTAGGCAAATTTAAATCCTACTGCCTTTGTCAGTTGTTGTAATCTATTGGTGATGACTAACGAAATCAACTGAAGTATCGACAAATATTATCTATTTTTATTAAATGCAAAGATAACATATGAAGTTTTGTTTTAAGTGAACAACAGAATAGCCTAACCAAAGCCAAACATAACCATTAAAGGTCAACAGTGATCAACATGTTGTTTTAAATATTTTGAAAATGGTCAACTTTTTAAATATTTTGAATATATTGAATATTTTTAAAATTATGTATATTTTGCAGATTTTGCATATATTTTAATATGTTGTGTGTTGTTATGTACTTTGCAACTCTTCGTCTATAATTTAAAGTATGTGGTAGCTTTTGAATTATTTCAGTTTTCTTCAATTTCAATTGGAAGTAAGCATTTTATGTTCAATTTATTGAGGAAGCAACGAATGGTCCCAGTTGCTTTTAATAACATTGAAGAGCGACGTGCTGGAATTCTCACGTTGCCTCTATTAAGATGACTTAGCAAACACCTAAAAGTCTATTGAGGGTTGGCAAAGCAACTCAAACTCCCGCAGGGCATAAGAAGATGTAATTGCAGGAAACCAACATAAAAGCAACAATAGAAACCCATGAAATTATCGTCATTATTTTTATAACTAACAAAGCTATCAACTGATTACAATGCGGTGGTGTCGTGTCTGCCTGTTCCCTAAAAATATAAAACACAAAAAAAAAAGAACAACATAATTTAACAAGATCGTAACGACAACACATTGTAAGGGTATACGGCAATGATGGCCAAACTGTGACGTGATCCATTTGCACATTCCATGTAGCCCATCAAAAGTTTTATAACTTTACATTACACAGCTCTACAGTGCTTTTTTGACACCTATTTGGTGGAACAGTTAGGGTGGCCCTTAAACTGGGAATGGTAAATAATTCACTTTTATCTGTTTGCAAGGAATAATAAATGAATGAGATAACAAATCTATTGACTTTATAGGAGAGTAGTGCTTTTGGTGCCTCAGAACATCGGCCGGATTTAAGACATCCTCGTAACTTTTACACAATATTTTCCTCCGAAACAGCTGTGAAAAAACGTTGACAAATGATCAGCACTGAATTCTTTACGCTAAAGCTTAAAAAAGTACCCATGTCGAAAAAAGTACGTAGTTAATTTTCGATAAATTAATTAATAATTCTAATGGCAATGAAGAAGACAGGCTGTTTTCAGTCTTTTAATTGGTGGAATTGCGAATTAACTTTGATGCTGCTTTGAAGTTGCCTTTGATGAAAACTAATATCAAATAATTTCCAACACAGGAACTTTTTAAAGATAAATGATAATGTGCTAAACGAGCTTTTGATTTAAGTTATCTATTTTTTTAAGGATCGAAGCGGTGGACCGTTGTTGGCGAATATCAGTGGAAAAGCTAACAATTGTGAACGAAGTATAAATAGTAAATGGTAAGAATAATGCTTAAATCGTCTGGGAAAGCACAGCCCAAAGAAGAATGTGTTCTAAGAGAAAAATTACTTGGAAGGTGCTTTTCAAATGAAGGAGTGACTTGGAAGACAATTTTGTTATTGAAGAAGTACTCGTATTTTGAAAGAAACATTCACACGAAAGAGTTTATTATTAAAAAAAAAGTTCACATGAAAAAGAACATAAGAAAGCGATTGTCATACGAACAAATAAAACATCTTATTAGGTACTCTCATATAGAAAACCATGAAACAACCTTTTCCATTTACAATGTCTTTCAAAATAGTTTCTATATGAGAAACATGTGCCATAATATTAAAATTAATGAATGAATGAGAGTTTTCTGTACGAAAAGTTATTTCTAAGTCAATCACCATTATGAACATTTGCACGTTTTTTCTTTTATAGAAAATGTCTCCCAGCAGACTTGCGCAAAAGATGTCTGTTCTAGAAAGGGTTTCTATATAGAAATGGTATTTTTTGAAACTTTTCTGTATGAAATGAATCTACCATGAATTTCATCTATGTAGCGTTTTCTATGATGCTTTTCTATACGAAAAGTTACTTCTAAGTCAATCGCCATTATTAACAGTTGCTCGCAATTTACGATTTTTCTTTAATAGAAAATGCCTCCCAGCAGACTTGCGCAAAAAATTGTTCTTCTAAAAAGATTTTCTATATATACCTATAAATGCTCTTTTTCGACGCTTCCCTGTATAAGTTGAGTTTTCCATGAACGTCATCTATATAGATAGCGTTTTCTATGGTGCTTTTCTATATGAAAAACATTCTTCAGTGTCATACACTTTTTTCTATATGAAAATCAACCGTTATGTCACTTTTCTATATAAAAATCATATTCTATGACATTTTCTACACGAAGAGCGCTTGGAATAACATTTTTAAAAATAAAAAGCGTTTTCTACAACGCTTTCCTATACGTAAAGCGTCTTCAATGACACTTTTTTTACACGAAAACAATTTTCCGTGACACTTTTACATATAAAATGTGTCTTCTATGGTGCTTTTCTATACGAAAACCATATTCTATGACATTTTTTAAATGAAAAATATCTTCTAAAATGCTTATCTGTATGAACATCTTCTGTGATACTTTTCTATATGAAAAGTATCTCCTCTGACGTTCTTTTATAAAAAACGCGCCTTCTATATTAATTTTATATGCGACGCTTTTTTATAAAAAAAAAACAGATATCTATTAAAATGGAATTTGTCATTTACATAGAACAATCTCAGCGTCTCCCAACATCTGTCTAGGTAAATTCGGAATGTGCAATTAATTGATTAATCAGCCAACCCGATTAATCAAAATCCAGTTTAATCAATTAACTGATTAATCACATACTTTCGTTACGTTACATCTATTCGATTCGGCTTTTTATCTTCTCAATCGTCGCAAAACGCCGTCCTTTTGTGTGTCTCTTCAATCTTGAGAATAGCAAAAAGTCGCAGGGGGCAAAATCTGGTGATTACGGAGGCTGAGGCATGCTAACGGTGTTGTTTTTGGCCAAATAATCTTTCACAAACAAAGAGGAGTGCACTATCATGATGCAAAAGCCATATATTTTTTCCACAATTCCGGGCGCTTTTTTCGTATTGCTTCACTCAAACGGCGCATAACTTCAAGGTAATATTCCTTATTTACCATACGAATTTGTAATAAGAAATCCTACGGCACTACACCATGGTAATCGAAGAAAACAGTGAGCAAAACCTTGACATTTAATAGAACTTGGCGATTTTTTTTTATCTTGGCTCTCCTGGACTCTTCCATTGGGACGATTGGGATTTGGTTTCGATGTCATAACCATATACCTATGCTTTAAAGCAAATCTGGATCATCATTGACGTTATTTAACAATCCCTGAGCGATGCTCATGCGACGTTGTTTTTGGTCAAAATTCAGCAATTTTGGAACGAACTTCGCTTTATGGCCAAAATTGCCGAAAAGATCGACATCCTCAGCAACTTCTCCAATTGTGATTAGTAGTATGAATATGGGGCTTCTAATGCAACTAGCTCCATACAAAAGACGGTTCTAAGTCGACCAGAGTTGCCATATCGACAAAAAAATCTCAAAAAGTATGGGGCTTCTAATGCAACTAGCTCCATACAAAAGACGGTTCTATGTCGACCAGTGTTGCCACCTTTTTCCAAAAAAAGCGCTAAAATACGGTTCTAAGTCGAAAAAAGCGCTAAAATACGGTTCTAAGCCGACCAGTGTTGCCACCTTTCCCCAAAAAAAGCGCTAAAATACGGTTCTAAGTCGACCAGTGTTGCCACCTCGTTGGGAAAAAATTCGGTTCTATGACGTCATATCATATGGCAACCCTGTACCGTGTTGTCCGCGGTTGGGATCGTGGTCCGTGGTCCGTGGTCTGTGGTTTGTGGTCCGAGGCCCGTGATCCGTGGCCCGTGATCTGTAGTCTTTGGTTTTGTATGTTGATAGCATAATTCAAATTCTGTTCTCCCCTTCCCCCCCTCCCCACTGACTAAGTGAATGACATTTAGCGAAAAAAATGGAAAGTGTTTTTTGTTCTGTGGTTTTGTATGTTGTTAACATAATTCAAATTCTATTCTCCCCCTCCCCCTTTCGCGGTTAAGTGAATGACATTTAGAGAGAGAAATGTAAAGTGTTTTTGTGTTTTGAATAAGGCTTATCAGAGTATGTGAAACATTTCTTATGCTGTAATTAAAAGAGATAACACATTAATAGAAGAAGAAAACAAGTTTTCCAAAAAAAACCATTTAAATAATATAATGATTTAATTTATATTTTAGAATTATGTATTGCTGAAAAAGAGATACCCTCCCAAAGCCTTTTTAAATAAAAAAATTTATTTATTTTTATTTTCAATTACATCATTTTATTTTTTTAGAATTGTTGCTGAAAAAATAGAAACCCTCCCAAAACCTTTTTAAATAAAAAAAAATTATTTAAAGATAGTAATTTTAATATTTCAACTAATTCGTTTGGGTTATCTCAATATATATAATCTGGTTTATTAAGATTAAATGATTTCAGATATAATCCATTCCCTTGCTTTGCG
>JAHXMU010022393.1:0-13467 GCA_019455685.1 Philornis downsi | reverse complement strand
TGTTGATTTGGTAGAGAAACAGTATATGAATGGATTAAAGGAAATGTAATTCTTAATTTTTCTCAATTTGTTTCAGCATCGAACTAGTCGTTCTCGAGTTATGTCAAACTACGTTTTTGCCAAAGTTTTACAACTAAGCGAAAAAACATCAAGATAAGGAAAAAATGTAAAAGGTCATAAAAAAAACTGACACATACGAACGCAAAACCCTTTGAGGATTTTACTATAGTGTAATAGTGTAATGACCCTGATTGTATTGTATTAACATTATTTTTTTATTAAATAAAAAAAAAAATAATAATAATAATAGCCATTTTTGTAATTTCAATTAGAGATTTCAGTAAAGATGACCGCCATGATTTTTTTGTCTATAACTTTTATTTTAACACTCGATATTGTCTATTATTTATTGAGCTTTATTTATAATGATATAATAATGATATAATAATGATTATTAATTTAGTCCAAGTTTTGGTGTAGAGAATGAGACTTATTCCTTGAGTTTAATTATTCATTTGAAAAATAAATTTGCAGTTTGGTTTTTCTTTTACTATAAATATAAAAGTCATATCTTAAGTTTTATAATTTTGCTCATTTGTATAACTTAGGCGACTTTGTTCACTTTTATATTGCAAAATACGTTGAAACGTATGAATTAGTATGTATGATTTTGGATAATCGTCGAATCACTATTAGAGAAGCTCCTAATGATGTTGGCAAATCGTTCGGCTCATGCCAAGTAAATTTTACGGATGTTTCAGGTATGAAACGTGCAGCTGCGAAGATTGTTCTAAAATTGTTAAATTTTGGGCAAAAACAACGTCGCATGGACATCGCTCAGGAGCTGTTGAACGTTGTCAACGACGATCTAGATTTCCTCAAAAAGGTCATAAGTGGTGACGAATCATGGGTGTATAGCTATGACATTGAAACCAAAGCCCAATCGTCCCAATGGAAGCGTCCAGAAGAGCCAAGACCGAAAAAAGCACGTCAAGTTCGGTCAAATGTGAAAGTTTTGCTCACTGTTTTCTTCGATGGGGTGGTGCATCATGAATTCTTGCCACAAGGTCGTACGGTCAATAAGGAATACTACCTTGAAGTTATGCGCAGTTTGCGCGAAGCAATTCGTCAGAAACGCACAGAAATGTGGAAAAACCAATCATGGATTTTGCACCATGATAACGCACCAGTTCACACATCGATGCTTGTGCGTGAGTTTTTGGCCAAAAACAAAACCGCAATCATGTCCCAACCACCGTATTCATCGGACTTGGCCCCCGCTGACTTTTTCCTCTTCCCAAAAACTGACAGCTATGAAAGGAAAGCGTTTTGCTACGATTGAGGAGATAAAAGAAAAATCGAAATAGGAGGTGTTGACGATACCAAAAAGCGCGTTTTAGAAGTTTTTCGAGAATTAGAAGAAACGCTGGCACGAGTGTGACATAATACAGGGAAAGAAAATAAAATAAAAATTGATGAATAAATAAATACTTTTTTGGAAAAATGGAAAATAATGGTTATTTTTTGATCACACCTCGTATTGATTGCAAACTGATTGCAAAATTCGGGTTTGTTACTTCTAAATATCAAGTTTTTTGTCATTTTTACAAAGCGAAGGAAATTAAATTTAGCAGGAATTATTTTTGAAGATTGTTTAAATGATTTATTCCGCTCACTGCATACATATCTGTTAGCACTTTTTATGATTACATTCTTCCGGTGTAACCACTTCATCCAATCTACTGCTACAAAGTCTACGGTTACAAAGTGCAGAAGTAACGTGAACAGCAAAAATGATGCCTTCGTAAAATTACATGATCTTGATTTAAAGCTTTGCCGCATCAGTAAACGTTTCCTTTATTTTACTACTCTCAATTGCGAGAAGTCATAAAAGACATCATCATTATGTTTTGATTGAAAAATGAAATTCAGGAAATAAATTGTTTTTCCAAAGCAAAAAATAAAACTTACTGTATAATCATTAAAGATCAATTTCTTAAATAAAACTTGTAATCGTCACTACTCCTGAATGTTTGTGGATTTAAATTGTTGAAAGCAAAAACTTGTTTTAACTGCTGTACAAAAGCAATTTGTAAAAGTTTATCTTGAATTAAATTGCTAGATTTTCTCATGTTATTTAAAAAAAAATTGCAATTGAAAAAAGTTTTGTGTTTATTATATAGTCCAAACACCTCTCAAAACTGTTAAACATTTCGAAAGTTTAATTGAAGAAGTAAAGTTTTGAAAATTTAAAAATTTATTTTTTTCCCCTGAGGCCTTAGTTTAATCTTATCAATTGTGTTCAGCAGAGAGCCCCCGGTGATGGTTTTATTCAGTTTGGGCAACTCATAATATACGATACCAAGTTCATTCCATCATGTACACCACCTGAGTTGTTTTTTGTTTCTTGAATATTCGGTTTGGCTGTCGATATCGTTTTTTTAGATTATCGTAGTAGATCCATTTTTTATCACCAGTTTCTAAATAGTGAAAAATATCGTTCATTTGTGCCTGGCGATTCACATTTCATATGGGATCAAACGATGTGAAATTGCTAGTTGAGTAACTTCTACCGTAATTCCAAATTGTTCTTACGTTTGGCACGAATCTGCCTAAAATAATGATTTCAAATCCGTATCTTCACGCTCTTTCGATCTTCCACTAAGTTTTTTTTTTTTTTGTGTTAAACGTCGAAATCAGCAGCCTCGCTATATGCTTCTATAAGCAATTAATGCGCCTGAGCTGCAGATTTCTTCTAATGTAAGAATTAAATCAGGAGTGACGTTTATTCGCTTCAAAGCTCGATTTTTTTAGCACAAGGAAAATACATGATGCTAATGCAGATGACCAAACTTTCAGCTTTCAACATGGGGTTTTACGAGTACATCGGACAGTTTCAACAAATATTTACTGATGGGGCCATCATTTATTAAATCACGGAGACTTATTTGTACCACCGATGTATTTATGTTTTGAAAATAATACATTTTTATTTAAATTTTTTTCATCGATTACAGTTTTTGTCGTTTGATTTATTTTGAAATGGACCAACTACTTCAATGTGATAATGAACTTTGGAAACTGGTCAGTTCATGTACGGCTCATAAGAAAAAAAAATCAAGTTAAAGCGTTTATTTTGAAAACGTTTAATTTGTATTAAAAATGTATTTCATTAAAGTCTTCTTTTTAACTTTTTTTCTGTAGCTGAATTGCACTAAGTTTCAAAAAAGCCTTAAATATTTTAAATTTATAGTATTTTTTACATCTCAATCCGGTTTTTCGGAGTTAGAAAGGGACTAAAAAATAATGAAAATCTTTGAGGCCAATATACATGGTATCCGTCGGGAAGGAATACTACTTTGTTTGTTTATAATTTTTGATGAAATGGAAGAAAGTGGATCTTATATTGATAAATGTTTTGTTTAACGTCGGCAATAATATGTGAAATACAATATTAGATAAAAGTCCGCCTCTGTTAGCCTCACAAATGCGAGCCCTTTTGAGCACATTTTTCATTACATTCTCACACATTTCACGCGGTATTTCATTAATTTCATCGCGAATAGTTTGTTTGAGTTGCTCAAGCGTTTCTGGTTTTCAGCTATCCCCACAAAAAGAAGTCCGGAGCAGTCAAATCAGGCGACGTGGAGGCCAATCAACATCACCATTTCTTGAATGAATTTGTTGTGGAAAAAGGTATCGCAGTAATTCTATTGTAATCCTGCGTGACTGTATGCGATTTGACACCGTCTTGTTGATATCACATGTTAATTAAGCCAAAGCATTCAGTTGTGGTGTTAAAAAGTTTTCAGTCATATCACGATATCGCTCCCCATTGACAGTTACCGTTACGCCGTTTTCAGTTTCAAAGAAGTAAGGCCCAATGATTTCTCCTGACCAAATTGCACACCAGACTGTCACTTTTAATGGATGCAAAGATGACTGATGAATAATTTGAGGGTTTTGCATTGCCCAGAACCGACTATTCTATTTATTCACATATCCATTCAAATGAAAATGTGCCCCGTCACTCATTATAATTTTTTGCATGAACATCGAGGTTGTCATGGGCGAGCTGTAACATCCTATTGGCATATGTATGGCGGCGTAAATGGTCTTGTGCAAAAAGCTCTTGTGTCAACTGAATTTTAAATGCAAATCTGCAAATCCTTGTGCAAAATTGTGGCCAAAGTTGTTCTTTGATGACCAAGCTCCTGAGCACGGCGTCGAATTGAGGTTGATGGATTGTTTTGAACACTTTCTTGAGCAGCAGTAATGTTTTCAGCCGATCTTGCAGTACGTTGTGGTCCATACTTGGCCCTATCAGCTACGGACCCTCTTTCTTCGAAGTAATTCACTACACGATAAATAGTGCGTCTTGTTGGCACGTTGTTTCTTCCAAAAATTTCGCGTAACCTTCTCATCGTCACAGTAACCGATGATTGATTTTGATAAAATGATTTAACGATTAAAACGCGTTGGTTTATCGAATATTTGTCCATAATAAAATTGCCACGTCTTTAATTTACGATTGCCAAATATGAACTGTCAAGACTACTGTTTACCAAAATGGCTGCAAAACACTTACCTTCCCGATGGACACCCTGTATAACATTCATGTGTGAAGGTGAATGGCTGGAACATATACATCGTATCAGTCCATCTAAGATCGGCAAAATGAAAAAATGTTTTATTTACCACACCATCCTATAGTGGGAGCAAAGATTCGCGTTGTGTTCGATGCTTCAGGATTCAAATAGCTTCATATTGGACAAGCATTCAACAGGATTAATTTTCAGTATGCCATCAATTTCACTTTTTTATTGTTACGTATTTTCCGTGGACGTACATAGTTAAAACATATTTGGGTTGATGAGTGTCACCAAAGCTAAATGAATATAAATTACGTAAAATAACTTACGCAAAAGCTTACCTCTGTGTGTATGTCTTAGAACAAATGCCTCATAATTATATAAAAAAATTGCTTGCCGCAAAAAAAGGTAGTCTCTGCCGAGGTTGGAATTGTGTGGAGAATTGCTATTATTCCCACTATTGAAACGAATTTAAGAAGTTTTGTCTCAAAACTTTTGAGGCCAATCGCACTTCGGAAATTCGGGACCTTGTACCTAGGAATATTTGGGGACATGTAGATTCAAAAGAAAATCTTGCCGACTACACTTCACGCGGAATGGCCGTCGCAGTTTTGATGATCTTTAAACTTAGGTGAAATCGGACTGATTGGATGAATGATGAGATAAAAATTTACAGAACCTGAAACCATATCCGCGCTCAAACCTAACCGTGTATTGGAGACAACAATTGATAATTCAAATCTATTAGGAAGTCGGATAGACCGATTTTCTAAATGAACGATATTTGTGCGCATTATTGGATACGTATACCGATTTTTCCCCGATGAGATACAACCTGCAAAATTGTCTCTTTTGAAAAACGATCAAAATTTATACATGAAGAGAGAGAGATAGATCTTCTATTAAAGCATCGTCCAACTCATTCCTTTTTCCGATTTTTAAAGTTGTCCCCTTTCTGAAGAGCAGTCGAATCTTAGCTTATTCTGGAAGGTCTTTGTATGATATTCTCGATTGTTCGGCAATCAGTTCAGATTCTGGGAGCTTCAGCCCTTACCAGATGACTAACGCATAAATGTCTCAAATGTTTTCACCAGATTTGCCCAGTGTTCGAGTCCGTCAAGGATAACGATTTAAAAACACTGGATTCGATTATGTCAAACCTTTTACTGTTTCACCTTTCACAATTCCCATAAAATCTAAGAAATATGTCTGCTCATTTGTTCGGCTCGTAATTTCTACAAATTATCTGGAACTCGTTACAAGCCTATCTACAGATTGTATTCTAGAAGCTCTTCGGTGATGTCGCAACATTTATAGCTACAGTGGTACAACCTTCACTGAGGCGTCCAGAGACATGCTGAAGATGTTACGATCACAAAATCATAATAAAGATGTTTCTTCCTCACTAGCAGGCGAAGGGAAGGAAAGAGGAATTTGATTCCGTCATTTGCTCCCTACTGGGGCAGAATTTGGGAATCAGCTATAAAGTCTGTAAAGTTGCATCTTAAAAGAGTTATCCAAAATTCAGAAGTAACCTTTGAACAAATGCTGTCATAAATTTAAGGCTTTTAGTAGCAGTCTATGATACGGATTGTGAATATTTCTAGCCCATTTCCATATCGATCGGCACAATAAAGCGGTTGCCGAGGGGGATTTAGCCGATTTAAACCCGAATCGAATCAATTATTGACAACATATACAAAATATGTCTCCGGGCTTTTTGGAAAAAATTACACTAATAATACCTTACCTCAATACAACAAAAACCTTAATAGAACTGGCCGTATCGAAACAGTTCTACAGGAGATCTTGTTGTAGTTCAGGAGAAGAATTGCGCCTTAACTAAGATTATAGAGACGAAGGAATGGTACGTTCGGCAAAGCTCAAAACGCAGGGAGGCGAAATAATCTGGCATGTCACCAAATTAGTCCGAAATAATATTTTAAAGCTGCCGGGACATTAGTGAACAGAATAAAGTTGTGGTAACATTTTAAGCGTTATTGTACTTACTCTAAAATAACCAGTTCCTATGTCATAAAACTAAACAACATTCTTATTAATGCTTTTCTCTTACCGGATTATCCATTCTTCGGTTTCAAAAGTAAAGTTAAATAAAACACACATGAAGCTATGACTTCGATGAAACTTTTATTTTATTATTGTTTGAGTCTGCAAGACTCAGCAATAAAAATACGACGAAAAACAATGGTTTGGAAAACAATGACGAACTTCTTTATTTGAGAGTTAACAGGAGACTAACTATGAAACAGATTTACAATGGACAATGATTTACTATGACAATGGAATTGGAAATATACAGTTGTAACATAAACAAAAAAACATAGTTTGCTTCAAGTTAGTAACAAAGAAGCGAGCTTAAAAGGGAATGGCAAACGAATATGGATTTTGTAGCTTAGCTTGCATCACAGGGCCGAATTTGAGGTAAATGGCCTGGTGTTAAAACGCTCAAATCATCTGGATTCTCTGAAATTGGACGTAATGGCCGGGAATTTCAAAGCGCAGATATTTGGCATACTAATGTTCGTAGCTCATCAAGTGTTAATATTAAAAGGCGAACAGTTCTATAAAAATGGTATTTTGCTGATTTAACGGCCGCTTCCCATAAGCCAAAAAAATGTGGAGACCTAGGTGGGATAAATTTCCACTCTATGGACTCTTCCAAACACTGCTGTTGAACCATTTGTTTATGCGTCTGGCTAGAAAACAATTTCCTCAGATCCCCCAACTCATTTTTAGCACCGACGAAGTTTGTAGCATTATCAGACCAAATCGTTGCAGGTTTTCCTCTTGTGGCCACAAAGCATCGAAGAGTTGCTAGGAACGAGGAGGTTGACGAATCAGATGCTACTTCCATATGTGAAGACTTCGTTGAAAAACAAATGAAAATGCATATATATCATTTGATCGGCGGGCGATTTCTAACATCAGACTTGTAATAGAAAGGGCCATAGAAGTCAATCCCTGTGGTGTGAAATGGCCTATTGGGTTTCACACGATCGCGTGATAAAGTACCCATAATATGCGCCCTTAGCGTTGGTTTTGTTTTAAAACAGCGAATACATTTTGATATTATGGAGCTTATATGTTTACGTCCTCCGATAGGCCAATATTGCTCACGAATTGTTGCCAAAAGGCACTGCAGACCAGCGTGCAATAGTTTTTCATGAAAGTGCAGAACCAATGCTTTAGTGAAGGAATGGTATTTTGGAACTATCGAATCGAACCGAAGGAATCCATAATTGGGGCCAATGAATATAATTTGCTAGATGGTGAAATATTTCGGTTCGTTTTCAAAGCTTTGTACTCAGGAGCAAAATGTACCAATTGAATATTACGGATTAAAAGCTGCGTTCCCAGTTTTATGCCAGTCGGAGTAATCTGCCCGTGTTGACCTTCATTATATAGTGTCTTGCAGTTAAGAAATTTTACAACATATGCAAAATTCGCTGCATTTTCGAAAACGAATTCTTGTACTTACAGCAATCTAGCAAATCGGAATGTTTTGACATGATCAAAATATTTCGACGGCGCTCTGGTAATTCAGATAAAAATTCACAGTTATCTGGCCATTTTGAAGGAATGCAGCGCAAAAAATTGGGCCCATATTTCCACAAAGCGGAGTGAAGAAGTTCCTCTGGTGTTGATCCTCTAGACAGAATATCAGCTGGCTTCCAAAATGTGGGTACGCAACGCCAGGTCATCTGGTTCGTAATATCTTGTATGCGCGCTACTCTATTTGAAACGAAAACATTGAAGTCGGACGATTGCCAACGCAACCATGAAAGAACTACCATCGAATCAGACCAGCAATAAAATTCAACCTTACACTGCAACGATTCCATTACCACTTCCAATATTTCAGCTAAAACCAATGCAGCGGCTAACTCCAGTTTTGGCACCGTAAGTGTTTTTAGAGACAATATTCTCGATTTGGAACATAATAGTGATACCCTCACGTCGCCATCAACATCAGACAGCATATACGCACAGGTTCCATATGCAGCTAAGCTTGCGTCACAAAACGCGTGGATTTAACTCTTGAATTTGGCGACGCTACACAACGAGGAAAGGCTAAACTGCGAATGGAATTAAACTTGGAAGCAAATTCCAACCAAGCCGTGTGCAAATATTGGGGCAGGCTTTCATCCCATGATATTTTCAGCTTCCACAAATGCTGTATACAAATTTTTGCTTTGGTGCTGACTGGACCGATTAGACCTAATGGATCGTAAATACGAGTGATGATCGATAAAACAGTGCGTTTTGTGATAGTAGTAGGCATTAAAATTGGTGTAAATGAGAAAATTAAGTTATCGAACTTTGGATTCCAAACAAGTCTCAAAGTCTTGGTCACATCAGTTTCGTCGTGGAATTTTAAAAACTGTTCACAGTCTGCTGGGGATACGCCATCTATAACCGCAGGATTGCTTGAACACCATTTTTAGATTATATAGGTAAATCCACCTCTTTGCAATAAGGCTGTAACTTATCTCCTTATCTCAATTACCTCTTCTATGTCTTGACCACCAGAAATCATATCATCTACAGCAAGTTGATGCATAGTTCGAATAGCCAAGAAAGCAGCTTGTTTTGTTCCATATGTCACCGTGTTTAATTTATACACCCTCAATTCGTCCTTTGGGTCTTCTTCCATAATATGCACTGCAGGTAGTCATCTGGATGCGACATTCTCACGCATCTGTACATTTTGCATATATTCCCACTTAAAGCGATCTTAAAAAAGCGATATTTAAGCAAAATGTTAAAAAGTTTTGGTTGGATAGTAGGTCCAGTGAATAAAAAATCATTAAGTGACAGCCCATTTGCTGTCTTCGCCGATCCGTCAAACACAACCCTCAACTTTGTTGTTGTGCTTTTAATTTTGTGTATACAATGATGAGGTAAATAATAGCGACTGCAACTGGCCTGCGGTAAAATCCGTGACATATGATTTTATATATCATTTATAAAATCTCTATATTGAGTTTTGATATCTGGATGACGTTTGAATTTCCTCTTTAAGCTTAAAAGCCGCTGCAAAGCTCGATTATAAGTATCTCCCAGAGATGCAGATTCATCTTTTATCGGTAATCGGACGGAATACGAACCGGTAGGAAGACGAGTAGTATTCTGCAAAAAATGACTTTCACAAAAAATCTCTTCATTTGAGGCTGGCGTAAAGTTTCCAAAATCGTTTTCCACTTCCCAAAAAGGTTTAATGATATCAATTAAATTTTATGTGCTTGAATCGTCTGCAACATTAACAGCTAATGACCAAGATCTTGATGAATGATGACCGTCACCAGCAACTACCCAACCAAACAATGTTTTTTGCAGGATAGGCATGTCATCGCCTAACTTTATTTGGCCAACTAACATCAAATTAAAAATCAACTCGGCTCCCGTTAGAATCTCAATCCGACCGGGTTCGTTGAATTGTGTATCGGCAAGTTTTATATTCTGAGGAACACTCCAACCTGGAGCGTTAATATTAAAGTTTGGCCGATAATCGGTAACAGTTGGCAGAACCATAGTCGATAAATACGTTGAATAGTCTCTATACTGTGATTTGACCATAATTTCCACGCACAAATTCGAGGCAAAAGTGCCATCTCCAACGCTCGAAATTATTATTGAAGCCCTGTTAGGCCTTAAACGAAGATATTTCACAAAACGATGGGTAATCAAATTAAGCTGAGACGCGGAGTCCAGTACAGCTCGACAAGGCATAAACGATCCCTCTTTATTCTTCACTAAAATTACAGCTGTTGCTAGCAGTGAGCTTGGAGTTAGTGAATGGTCTGAAGAGCTATCGGAGAATTTTGAAGAAGACGAAATTAGTACTGATTGAGATGAAGAATTTGTCTGACCTGCAGAAGATGCTGTGGAATGTGCATCGGCCAAAGGAGCATCAATATGCAACTTTGTATGATGTTTAGATGAACATGTACGACAATTACCGGAGTGACAACACTTCAGCATATGACCCGTTTTCAGGCAATTCAAACATAATTTTAGCTTTTTTGCCTCCTTAAAATGTGCTGGTGGAGAGAGATTGCAAAAAGATGCACAGCTGGTAATAAAGTGGTCTCTAGAATCGCAGTGTGGACAGAGACTAGTTGGCGCAGATGAAGACACTAGAACGTGACGGCTCTGTTGAGAATATCTTTTAGAATCCAGTTGATTTGTCCTTTTAGTTATCACTGAATTTTCTAGGTTTTCTAACATTCGGCATCTGCGCTCCAGAAATGACATCATCGAAGACCAAGTTGGTAACACATCTATTTGCATGTCCTCCTCCCATTTGGCATGTGACCTTGCATCTAGTTTTGTTGTCATTAAATATATTAAAAGCCCATCCGCGATTTGTTCTTTTGTGCAAATTGTTTGCATTGCACGCATATGGGCATTTATTTGTCGCTTAAGCGACGCAATCCAACCGCAGAATCTTTCTCAACTCCTTTTAACTCGAAAAGCTCTTTCATGTGATTCTGAAAATTTAATAATTTATTATCAAAACGATTTTAAGCAAATTTAAAGCTTTATCGTAGTTATCTTCTCCAATCTCCAGTGACGAAATTGTGTCCAAAGCAGCATCTCCCAAACTCGCACGCAGATGATGAAACTTCTCCAATGTGCTTAATTCATTGTCATCATGTATTACTGCTTTAAAAAAATGCAAAAAAGTTGGACCAATCCGAATAAGATCCACAAAATTTTGGTATTTGAAACTCTGGCAGCCTTTTGCGTGTAGAGACAGCATGAGACAAGTTGGGTTCATCAATTGAAAGCTGGCGAACAGTTGAAGATCGTTGGTTCAACTCAAACTTTCGAATAGAACTCATTTCATCACAACATAATCCATTCGGACAGAGAGTTCAGCTTCATCATACTTTTCCAACTGCGAAGTTGTATCATCGCAGCGACACGAATCTTGAACCGCTGCAAATTCACCGGCTCCTCCGTTCCCCCAACGCCCGCAGAGGGACTATTATTAACGACAGGCATAATGCGTGATCAAAAGAAGTGATGGTTTATGCGAAAATAGATGATAATATTTTATGGTGATAATTCTGTTCGACAATTTTCTAATACCCGATATGGTATTAAAACGGTTTTTCCAAACTGATATTATAAAATATATGCGATATATGACCAAATTATCACGTCGGAGTCACCAAATGTTTGAGTCTGCAAGAGTTTTTGCAGGCTTTGCCAGACTTCAGCAATAAAAATACGACGAAAAACAATGGTTTAGAAAACAATGACGAACTTCTTTATTTGAGAGTTAACAGGAGACTAACTATGAAACAGATTTAAAGAAATGCACAGACTATGACAATGGAATTGGAAATATACAGTTGTAACATAAACAAAAAAACATAGTTCGCTTCAAGTTAGTAACAAACAAGCGAGCTTAAAAGGGAATGGCAAATGAATATGGATTTTGTAGCTTAGCTTGCATCACAGGGCCGATATCATTTAAATGACCGCCTCTGGTTTGGTTACAGCTGTGGATCCTTTTGAAGTAGTTTTTGGACCACTTTTTCGCACATTTCTATCTGTATCTCGGCGATAACTTAGCGAATGTTGGTTTTCAAATGCTCCAACGTTTGGGGATTATTTACGTAAACATGGTCTTTGACGTAGCCCCATAAAAAAGTGTAACGGCATCGTATCGAATTAACGTTACCAAAACGTGAAATTACGCTTTCTCAAACTTCTCATGCAATAAAGCAAAAATCGGTCGAATTGGGTCGCCCATGGTACCGCCTTGTTGCAACCACATATTGTCCGGTTCATAGTCTTTAAGTGCAGCCAAAAAAAAAGTCAGTTGTCATATGGCGATAGCTCTCTAAATGAAAATTCGAATTATCCGCCACACTTTTACTAACAAAATCGATATTTTCGGTAATGCGTGTATAGCGATAATGCGCAGGCCTGACCACACCCGCAGAGCTTCCAGTCTCTTCAAATTTCTTTATACGCTAAATAAATAACACTTCATATGACAGGAATTTAGTAGCCGACAGCCTTGCCAGACCGGCCGTTCTAAAACCATCAAATGTGTAAGGCAACATAATAGCAGAATAACAGCTCGTTCTTGTGTGCATATACAAAACAATTAAATGTGAGTTTTTTTTGTTTCTAAATTTTAAATTTTGAGAAACGATTATACAAGTTTAAATCGAAGAATGATGTTAAATATTTAAATATAATAAAAGAAGTTAAATTTGAAAAAAAAGTCGCGAGATCCTCTAAAGAAAGAATGATTTGTTAGTTTTCTTGGTTTTAATGAAAATAAATTTTAATGAAATTTAAATTTTTTAAAACAAATTAAAAGTGAAACTAATATTGAAACAAACACAAATTTATTTTTATTATAATAAAAAAGATTTTAAATATTTTTTTACAAACTGTGCTATTGATTTGATGAAAGAAACTGTTTAAAATGTTTTGATTTGAAATTAAAAAAAAAAAAAACAAAAAATATGTTTTCAGTAAGTAAGTAAACAATTTGAGAGAAATTCCTTTCAAAATACCGCAGTTGAAGTATATAACAGAGTAATAGCTCGGGTGTTGTCAAAAAGAAGAACATTTTTTAAATTTGCAGTTCTGTGAGATGGAGAATTTCATCACCTCACCTCAACTGTCTCACCACGTAGTTTTGACAGAAGAAAAGGAATGGGGATTAGATTGTGCATTGATTATAGGCCCTTAGGGACAATTTTAGATATCTTCCAATTGACTATTGTTTAAAACAAATAAAATTTTGACTTTTATGGTACATTTTCAAATGCCTGACAATTCTGGTTAATACAGGGTTGCCCATATTCGACGGACCCATGTTTTT
>JAHXMU010022389.1:0-11625 GCA_019455685.1 Philornis downsi | reverse complement strand
TGGAAAATCGATTAAGCATTTCATTAGCAAATGCGAGCCTTGCTATGTAGTCAGACTCTTTCAATTCTTGTGTTAATTGCAGCTTATATGGATGCAGTTTAAGATCCAATGTTAAAATTCGTTGCAAACTTCGTCGCGATAATTGTAAGACAGATGATCTCTTGCGAGTCGACATTTGTGGATTTCCTCGTACTGACTCCATAACTCTCTCATCATTGTCTTCGGTCCTAGATGTTCTTGGGCGACCATTTGCTTGTGGTTTAAATGTTGAACCGGTCTCTTCAAAACGCTTTACCCATATTTTAATTAAATTAGCACTCGGAGCTTCACTAATTCGCCGTAGTCCATATTCAGCACAATATAGTCGCCTAGTAGCAATATATGAACGAAAGTTCTTGTAAAATGCGCGACGCTTCCCGTCGAAGTGATTCATAGCGACTAAAACTCCATGAGCCCACCAACCCAACGATGTAGTTTCCCCCGCGCCCGCACCTTTTCTACACCGCAAAAAAAGATGATGCAATATGCACGTTCTATTGCGATTTAATACTATGCTGTGAAGACATTTACGTTTATTAAGTTTACAAAATTTATTAATTCCTTTTTTTATATAAATCGACTGTATTTTTTTCGCAACCAATTTATTATAAGTATTTAAAAAATGAAAGTGAAACTAAAAATGCTTCCTACTGCAGATCGCAACCAGAAACCAACCTACAACCATTAATAGATTTTTTTATAAATAACATAAAAAAACCGATTAGCAGTTCAATGATGACGGAAAACGGAGAATTAAGCAAAAAAAACTTTTCGTTTAAAAATTGCAAACATAAACTAAATATTTTGAAATCTAAAGTAAACTATCTGTTGAAAATATTAAAAAGCAAATAATCTGGTGACAACTTTAAGTTAATTATATCTAATTGGTTAAACAAACATATTTAATGAACGTGGAAATTGATTGAATTAACTGGCTAAACAAAAACATCTTTAATGAACTTGGCAATTGATTTCAAAGAAAAGGCTAACAGAATTACCAGAAATTTGTATATCTGATACAAAAATCATCATGCATTCTTTGTTTATAATCATCTAACGCTTTATTATCTCGTCAAATGACTACGTTTTTACTAATTAGTGTATCTGTAATTATAATGTCACAACGTCTTTTAACACTTAATCATATTTAAAAAAAAAGTTTTTTTTTTACACGTTTCTAGACAATGCGGAAGAAAAGCGTATTAACAAATCTGAAGATTTTTAGCTCTAACAAATTAACCTTAAAAAATTCTTATACATTTTATATAATAATGCAAGCTAATCAAGGCTGTTGCCCAGGGCAACAAAAGTCTTAGAAATTTTATTACGAAACAGCCAGTTCGTCTGCATCCAGTTCCATTCTATAATGTGATAAAAAGAAATCATAATCAGAAAGAAAGAAACGTACAAAACAAGCTTTGGACAATTTGTTAGGGCTCTCTTTTTGTCACAATAAAACAATAGAACGTAGGGGAACCATAATGCGGTTTAAAGGACATTCTAAAGATGTTAGATGTTTCGAATATGTCAAATTCTCCGCATACACTTGTGCTTTATATCAGCAGGTCAACAGCCATTTTGAACTCAAAACGCGCGACCGGGTTTTTCATAATGATCGCAAATATCTGTGGTCACAACCCATAACAGCCTAAGTCTGTTTTTCAATATTTTCAGAACAGGAGTTTAAAGTTTTGAATCTTCACTGAAAATCAGGAGAAGGTGTTTTTTAGGAAAACTTTGCTATAGATTCAAAGGGAACGAATTTCTTTACTTAGTTGTTAACAAAAAATAGTTGTTTATTCTCGCAGTCAAAAGATATTATCGAAAAAGACACTTAGGCTCTTATGAATTGTTGAACGAAAGAAAGTCAAAAAGTTCAAGTTGAGTTAGGCTATTATTCCAGATTAAATAAAAAACTTTAAGTGCGCCTAAATTGACATAAATTATTATTCTATGTCAAAATACTTCAGATTCAGAGCTTAACTCAAGTTATGAAAATAAAATTGTTTCTTTATTTTTTTGGATTAACGACTTAAGTTGATTTAGGCAATGATGAAAAAATAATGTTTATATTTGTTGTAATCCTAAATTGACTTAGGCAGTTATGCCAAAACAGTCATTTAGAAAAATAACTTAAGCTATTAGGTTTTTTAGGATTAATTGCCTTCCTAGAAGAGATACAAACATGAAAAATTTAGAGCAAATAAATTTAGATGCGCTGAATACGATGGTGCTAATAACTCAATTGTGTCCTAACTCGAGTTAGGCTGTTACGGGTTGAGACCACAGATATATGATACGAAGAAAACGTAAATATATAAAGGGTGGCGCATAAGTAACGTTAACGGCGACTATATTGAATGCCTTCTTCTGCATCATTTGGTTTTAACTCGTGAATCAATTGCATCTTATATGGAAAAAGATGTAACATATGTAAAATTCTTTGCAAAGATCGCCTAAACATCTCCCTCTAACTGTTGAGAACGTCCCCTGGTGGAAGTTTCTGGGTTTTCCTCAATACTTGCTTGCACTCGAGCAATGGTCACTTTATTTCCAACTGCACGACGTCTTCCAGCACGCGGAAGATCACAGGCAGCTCCTTGTTGCCCAAAACGCTGAACCAATCGGTAAATTGGTGGAGCGCTAGGAGAATTTCAAACATGAAAGAAATTTCGATATGATCTGAATAATCGAATGCTGAATTTCAAAGTAAAATTGAACAACTTTGGATTTTTGTTCTCTGCTGAGCATTTTCATTATAAATTTCTTAAGTATTATTTAGTTAATTCTGTAAAGAGGTGAAAAAAGACAAACAAAAAATGTATTCACTGATCAAATCTTAACTTTGCTTATCCGCCACCCTATATGTTTTATATATATTTTATAATTTAGAAAATTAATTGTAAGGGTAAGGTTCACAGCAGCGCACAGAAAAACACAATCCCATTCCTATGGGACTCCTCATTTTTTTTTGTTTTTTTTTTGTTTTTTTTTTTATTTTTTTTTATTTTTTTTATATTTTTTGTTTATTTTTTTTTATATAATTATCATTAACAGTGTTAATAATGTCTCTGCGCCTTATAGGCCTTAATAGCAAAAGTAATAATATTCAAGTTAACATTTAAAAACCCGAAGAAGAAAAAATATATGTATCAATTAATAACATAACAGTAGTAATAAATATATATACATATACCTATATATATCTATATATATATATGTAGTTGTGAATAAATTAGAAATCATAATATAATATTTTGGAGAACAAAATAAATTATAGAAGTGTTTCAATTCTTTCAAGTCAATATAATTTAAATTAATTTTATTTTTTTTTTTTAATTTTTTTTAAAATTTTTTTTTTAATTGTAATTTAATTTTTTTAATTAAATTTAATTTTCAATTTCAATTCTGATATTCTTGCAAATCATGTGGTAATTGATTGAATACATGAGGCCCAGCGTAGCCTACTTTTTGCTTTGTCAGCTCAAGTCTACATCTTGAAAAGGTACTAAGTTTAGATGTTGACGTGTGTTTACTTGGGATTGGGTAAAATGTTGATGAAATGTTATAAATGCATTACCAAATTGACCCTCAGATTTGAACACAAACAAACAAAGGTTTTGCTTATATATTGCTTTTACGGGAAGAACATTTTTAGCATAATTCTTAAACAAATTAACGGTAGGAAACTCTATTGGCAAGTTGTAAACCATTTTTAATGTTTTATTTTGTGGACTGTGCAAAGATTTCAGACAAATACAATTTTTAGTAACATATACTATTGGTATATACACCAGATGATGATCAATTAAAGCATAATATAATCGAAGTTTGGTTTCTGTTGACAATTTATATTTGAACTTCCTTAGAATTCCAGTTGCTGACGAAATTTTTGTTTTCAGCATTTCAATATGCATGTCCCAGGAAAGGTTGTAAGCAAAATTAATGCCAAGATATTTAACAAACTTGGATTCAGTTACAGTTTCGCCATTTATACAAATTGACATCTCTGGTTCTCTTTTTATTAAATATGGTCGGAATCGCACAAGCATCGTCTTACTAACATTTATGTGTAGTATGTTAAGTCGAACATATTCAAATAAAATTGTGACATCATATTCAATCTGCGTTTTCAACACTACCGGATGTTTATAATTGTATGAAAGGCATATGTCATCAGCAAATATGAACATCTTTCCATAAAAATTTATATTTTTCAAATCATTAATATATATT
This sequence comes from Philornis downsi, assembly GCA_019455685.1. Taxonomy (NCBI): domain Eukaryota; kingdom Metazoa; phylum Arthropoda; class Insecta; order Diptera; family Muscidae; genus Philornis; species Philornis downsi. Next base: position 7,350 of record JAHXMU010022389.1, on the reverse strand, counting down.
TGAAAAAGCAACGGACCAAGTACACTTCCCTGTGGGACGCCACACTTTACTGGTTTAAAATTGCTTGTACTTTGTCCAATTCGCACATAATATCTTCTATTTTTTAAGAAATCTTCCAGAAATTGTATTGTTGGCTCTTGTATGCCAATGAATCTAAATTTTTTAATTAACATTGAATGATCAACTACGTGAAAGGCTTTCCTTAAGTCGAAAAAAATTCCTGCTACTCCACTAAATCCTCTATTAAGTCCATTGCATATCTCATTAACCACACTAACTACTGCCGCTTCCGTTCCATAACCTTTCCGAAAACCAAATTGCCTATGAAATATTATATCATGTTTTTTTCAAAATAGTTAAATAACTGATTAAACATGAGTTTCTCAAATATCTAACTTATATTTGACAACAAAGAGATGGGCCTATACATATTAACGTTTCTGCCATCATTAGTCTTTGGTATAGGTATAATCTTGTGGATTTTTAAAATATCAGGAAAGCTTGAAGTTTTAATCATATTGTAAATATCCTAGTCAATATCATCGATATAATAGGTTTTCTTGTCAACAGCATTTTAATCGATATTCCATCATTATCCAGATCCTTTACATTTTGGCAAGTTACTCAGAATTGATTCTGCTGTAGTAGTATTCACTTTAAGAAGACTGAAAGTCGAACCACTGTATGACAATGTTCGCAAGTTATTTATGTCGTCATCAATATTTACAACAATGGTATTACACAGACTTTGTACAGTGTTAGAAAAAAAAGTTATTATAAGCTACTGCATTTTCCTTTTCCTAATTCTAGTGTAAAGCCAGTTAATAAATCTAAAATTTATTTTCGGAATTATGCTATTCGCTGGGTGTCATTTGTTCTAAAGAAATGATTATGGAAGAATCGGACAAATGTTGAAAAAGGGTAAAAGGTACAGGTACTCCATCAAATATGCTGAATCTTTATTGAATTCGAGCACTAGTGTCTTTACATGAAGATCCATATTCTTTCAATGAGGTATATGATTTTATATTATATCAATACTTCCACGTCGAAACGGCGCACGGTGGGGCCGATCTACTGAAAAGCGAAAAAAATTCAATATCTCAAGAGCGGATTAACATAGAAACCAGTGGGGCCAGTCTTATTCGACTCAGAACAAAAAAACACATTAAGTTCAACAGTGTTTATATACATTTTGAAGAAAATTGACGATCTAATGAGGAAATAAAAGCCTATTGGCAAAGTAAAAATTTCTGAAATTTTTGTCCTTACCAAAACAAGTTGTAACAAGAATTTAGAGTATATATGTGATTTAAATAATGTGTACGGTACCTAAATCAAGGAAGCATAAGACCGAACACTTTGTAAATATTAAAAACAGGGATTCAAAGTCAAATGTTGTTCAAATTAAAAAGATACGATTCAAGAAACTTACCTATATTAACAGTTCCTTAGCTGCGTCATTGATTTCCAGGTGTTTTTCCTTTGGTTCGGGTCTCATGTTCGTGATTAAAGGATCCGATGTCTCCAGTAGCTTGTGGAATACGTCTTCGTCGGTTGATATACGAGACATTTTCCGCGAGTTTCTGACCCTGAATGTCTTGTAGTCTTTGTTGCTACTTTCTTGGGCCTCTTTCGATAATATTCCGAGGGGGAGAATTGAGTTCTTCACTATGTCAGCCCCATGGATCAAAATCAAAATCAGCTAGACTGAACTCGAATTAAAAGTGTTTTGAAGTGTATTATATGAGCCAACTGGGTAAACAAAATAGTGCAACAAACAAATCATTTCTTTTCTTTGCGGTGTTATGATCGAATAGGCAGATAAAGGCAGATGATTTTTGTTCTAATCTTCATTTTAACTCATCTAGTTTGAAAAGTGACCATCAACGTCTCGGAGGAAGCCGGAGCCTTTTTCGTAACCATAGCTGTTCTCAATTCTTATTTGAAATTCGTGACTTATAACGTTGTAAAGCGCTCTAATATTTTTTTTTTTTTGCCCAGTTTGACTCATGTGTGGTTTAGTTGGCCATCGCAGAGCAGGGAAAAAATTTGATAATTTTTTTCTCCCTCTTTCACAATTATATGCACTCATTTATAGCAGAGTGTAATTTGGTCAAACTTCCATTATTCTGGCAGTTGCCTAAATTAATGGGAATACCCTTGAAACAGTGAAAAAAAATCATGTTGTTCCTTGATCCTGCAGCTATAGAGTGAGAATCACAAACTAGATAATCGATATCAGCGCTTTGGATAATCGATTTTTTCCGCCTTGGCCCCAGTGTGCGGCGTGGCTTATCGTAGGTTTCGAATCAAAAACACTTCTATGGATGATTTAAAAAGACGGCTTGCATGCATAACCCGGTTCAAGAAAACTAATGCCGGCTTTCTAAATCAATTAAGCAAAAATTGTATCAGCAAACATTGTACCGGCTCAAAATTTTACCTTGGATTTGGTGCAAACACCGGTTGCCTATTTCTATGGCTACCATCTCTATCAAAATTTTTCTGGGATCGGTTTTCATAGACGCGAGCAAATCAGAAACGTGTACTAAATACTCTTTTGACTCATCTATATCAGTATTTTCGATTCAACTTGTAATGTAACTGGCAGTGTAAGTTTTCTTTTATTGTGGAAACTTGTAGAGATTACTGCCATATAATCCTTCGCGATTGCATTCATAGTGAAGTTATGAATATCTCAAAATTGTTCCCTTCACTTCTTTGATTTTGATTACATGTTATTTGTTGCAGTTTCATATATTTTTTCTTCTATCTACGGTTTTGCAATGTTACGCCAAGTGTTAAACACATTAAATGTTTGAAGCGCATAAATTAAAATTTCAACTGCTTTATTCAGTTCATTACATTTCAAGGTCTAAAATCTTTAGTAGCAAGAATCATTTAAAATTCCTGATGTTTATTCAACAATGATAATTACAACCGATTTAAGAAGCTCAATCTAAAACAAAAGCCAAGCGTTGTGAGTTATGTTATATAATTAAAAGGTATTCTTTTAAACAAAACAAAAAATTAAAACCTCCTCCGAAATGCTTGACAATTTAAATATTATGCTATAATACAAATAACAAACAAACCAATCCTATATATTCTAAAGGCTGTTGCAAATTCTCTCCCCCCAAAGTGGGAAACTCATGTTGGACGTTAACATAAACTAGAAGGCGTTCTTCCACAGTTGCTTATGGAAGAACTGTGAGACTCAAATCAAACATCAGTACGAGTACTATGGTGGAGCGGAGTTTGTTTATGCAATGAACCGATGTTTAGTATTTGAAATTACACTGTTATGCAAAATGAGAATTTTCTTTTATAAACCAAATAGAAATGAAATTATTTGTAAAGAAATGATTTCAATACTTAATTAATACAGACGATATTCCGTATTTCTTAAATTGTATAATACTTACGGTTAATTCTGTAAGAACATCGTGCTTTTATAAATGAAACCTTTGTCGCTTTGTGTAGCGCTGTGGTTTTCAGTAGTCGTTTTGATTTAAGGTTTTTGATTACCTACATTAAGTTGTTGTACCAACACTGGCGGCAATTTGATCAAACTTTAATATGTATTTGGTAGGAATGAATGTTTATCCGTCCGTCCGCTAGCTTGTCCGCCTGCCCCCGCATACTTATACAAATAGCTACTAGAATACATCTACCAACTCTATTGCTGGTATGATATGGAAAATCATAAACACAATTTCAAGCCATTGTTCTTGTTTTGGTCTATCTACATGTACACCACACAAACAAATACTAAGAATGTTAGTTACACACATACACTCGTATTATTATGGTATAGAACATGTACGCCACTACCAATATGAGACTTTATCTAACTGTGTATATTTATATGTATGTATGTGTAGCGTTAAAGAAACTAAACCAAGGTTGGAGTAATAATTCAAATGAAACCAAAAGTAAACAACACAATTGAACAACAACAACAACAACACTGACAGCGTCGGAGAGAACAAATTAGCAACAACATAATTGAAAATAACAATAAGCGAAAATCTAAACATTTTCCGTTTCATTTTAGATTTATTAAAAGTTGTCATGTTTAAGCCAACAAAACTGTAGGGTTTTCATCATTCTAATATTTTGCTTTAGATTTTCCGTACATTTAATTTATTAAGGTCATTTGCATTAAGAGTTAAGTAAGTTTGTGCCTTAAGTCTTTTATATTTTCACGGCTTTTGTGGAAGCATTGAGATTGCGGAATTGTCTAAATTTTGTTATGACCATCAAATTGTTTTGGTCATGAATTAATTTGACTAATTTCTTTAGAGATTATGGCATTATTTAATTTTGTGTATTCAACTTTGTGTTTCTTCTAGCTAAGAATAGACTATATGCTCATTACAAAATTGTATACTTTTAAATGAAAATTTAAGAAATTTTTTTCATGTATTTGTAGGTAACGTCCCATATTTCATTAACTTATGCTTTATACATGCATATATACAAATTTGAAGGTAAGTGCCAAATTTGTTTCGATTACTTCCAAAGAAAAATGATAGTCCTTGTAGAATAGCATTCCAACAAAAGTGTCCTAAAATCCAGCAATTTTTAATTCTTGGATATTGGAGTCGTTTAAGTTGCGAATGGAATAAATAAATGGAAATAAAGATGATGACATGATCATTACAGCATTTTACGTAAATTTGAGCATTCTGGGAATAGAATCTGCAGTAAATGCATCTTTTTGAAATTTGGATTTCAACTATGTCAATACTAATCAAAACCGGCTACGAAAAGCGTTTACGATAAGTTGTTTACTTGATATGGTAGTCTACTCACTTGGCATTGCTGCAGAAAATATGTCGATCATACAAGACCAAAATCTTCACCACGATCACCTCATGGTTGCTTGCAGGCTTAAACCGTGAAGAAGGCCTTTCGTCAACTACGAATAGCTATCCGAGTTCATGTTTTATTCATAACAGCTGCCTTCTTCCGCCTTTTAGATCTCCTAGATGGATGTACCCTTAGTCTTATATGTCTTAAGAACATCTATAAATTGGAAAAATGCACTTTTCTTTAATAAGTTGATGTATTACAGGAACATATCCTTAAATCGTGATCTTTATGAAGTTTTTGGAGGTCGTCATTATTTGAAGGTTCTGCTTCCTTCACTTCTATTGATTTAACTGATGACGGATGTTAATCCACTTCCATTTTTAAATAATTTCCTCGCATACCTAGACATTAATTGCAGCACAAAAATAAATTATCAAGTATGTTAGCTAAGAAAACATTTACTATTGGAAATGGTTTAAAATTAGTCCAGCCCAGGAAAAACGACAGACCCGCAAAAATTTGAGTAGTGGCTTAAAGCATAAAACAGTAGTTCTATTAGGAGAAGGACATTTACAACTTTTTCTTAGCTCTTTTTTATAAGGAAACATTTCAATAATTTGATACGTTTCAAATGAAATGCTGCGGGATAGAAATGCCAAAACACTTTCTTCACCACACTATCTTCAGTTAGAAATCAAACCAATTTAAATATACGAGAAGGTAATTTACAAAGGACATCGAGGGAATGAAATATATAACTCACGCAAGGACGAGAACAGTATAGTAATAACTAAATCAGTGGTTGAATGAAGAATGGCTTCCTAACAATACTATAATTATAAGTAAGGATAAGCTTAAATAGCGGAAAACTAAGACCACCTACGAATAACAAAATCCCTATCAAAATGCGACGGCGATAGTAATAGGTAATATGTGATAGGTGATAGGTGATAGGTAATAGGTAATAGGTAATAGGTAATGGGTAATAGGTAATAGGTAATAGGTAATAGGTAATAAGTAATAGGTAATAGGTAATAGGTAATAGGTAATAGGTAATAGGTAATAGGTAATAGGTAATAGGTAATAGGTGATAGGTAATAGGTAATATTTAATAGGTGATAGGTAATAGGTGATAGGTAATAGGTAATGGGTAATAATAATAGGTAATAGGTAATAATAGTAGGTAATAGGTAATATGTAATAGATAATATTTAATAGGTAATAGGTAATAATACATAGTAGGTAATAGGTAATAGGTAGTATTTAATAGGTAATATGTAATAAATGATAGGTAATATGAAGAAAGTAATTTGGTGTAATCAAGCAACATTTTTATTTTACAACTTATTTTTTATCGAAATTTGATGGCGCAGGTTCGCGGCAGTACAAATTCTAGCCTCTTATAATTCATGAGCCAGCATTAGGCAATGCATATTTTAGGACAGCACATTTGCATTTTCCAATAGGTTAATTATTTATGGTCAATTTCATAGATCAACATATGCATGCTTAAATAAATATTATGACAACTTTGACTAACTCCGAGTACTTTGTTATAGACAGCTAATGTATTTGATGTAATATTTTCACACTCGTATGTTCGCTAAATTATTCAAACTATTATGGTATTGACAATTGTTGATACCCTCCAGCGCTTTCTGAGCCCTGGGACTATCTGAAACTACCACATTGCTTAACCCTTTATTTCAGATGGTTTAACTTAAATCTAAACTTTTCAATATTTTTATATAATACGTGCACATATTTTTATATCAAATATCAGATAATTAATATCTTTTCTTAGTTATGTGGTTTTGACGCTGTGTTGTCAGAAAAATTCTTGATTTACAAATTACTAGTGATTAGAGCCTAAATTAATGAAGACCATACTTGGTCTGGACGAGGTTTTTACGCAAAAGTTAATGTTCGATGAGCATATGAAATTATTTTGTGCCTCCTTTGAACACCTGTCAAAGACAGACGAAATAATTCATAGTAGTTTTTATTTTTATTGCATTTTCCTCGCAACAAATAATGTGACAAAAATTGTCGTTTAAAAATATTGATATAATGAAATATTATTGGAGTTTTTGTAAGCAATCGGCTCAGGTGAGAAGTCAGTTATTATTGCATTACTTTTTGTATTTATTTTCAGTTGCTAACAAATTTATAAACTATCAAAAGTGTTCAGTATATCGGTAAATTTTCTGGTTTAATTATTTGTCTAATTTTATCTGTGAGTTTTTGAATAATTGCCCTCTCTGCAAATCTTGTTTTATTATGCTTTTAATTATTGTTGAAATCCTTGCTGTGCACTTTATCTAAAAAAGTTATTTGTGTATCATATACTCCTAAACTATTTCATAATTATAATTTATGATTTTTTTTTTATGAAACAGCAGACAAGTTAACAAAAAAGAAAAACTTTACTACCATATTCATGAGAAACTCACATATATTTTCCCCCCTAACTCATTACAATGTGAAAAACTCACTTTAAAATGCAACAATTTTCTACGAATTCCAAGC
>JAHXMU010022376.1:0-10438 GCA_019455685.1 Philornis downsi | reverse complement strand
TTGTTCACATGGCCATTAAGGTGAAAATTGGCCTCATCACTAAAAATCACGTTGTTGAAATTGTTGAACCGCTCTAGCATCAAATTGACAAAGTTCAGTCGGTTATTGGCATCATCGGGTTTTAATTCTTGGACTATCTGAATCTTATAAGCCTTCAAATGCAAATCACGTTTCAAAATTCGTCGTAAAGTTGTTCTTTTGACATCCAAAGACTGACTTCTCTTACGTGTTGACTGTTGCGGATTTCGTTGAACTGAAACACGAACACGCTCCACAATGTCGGCTGATCTTGCAGAAACTGGGCGACCACGAACCGTAATTGGTACTGTTGAGCCGGTTGTTTCGAACATTCTGATCCATTTTCGTATCACATTGGCACTTGGAACTTCACTTAAATCGTGTAAACCGTGTTCATGCCGATACAAACGTCGTGCAGTAATCACTGATTTATTGTTTTCGTAATACGCTCGGACACAAAATGCACGCTGCACTCCCGTGTACGGCTCCATGACGACTAAATTTCCAGGAAGCGGTGCAGCGAACAACATATCCCCCCGCCATCCCGCGCCGCGCGTTACTGAGAAATTGAAGAATTAAATCGCCTACACTCTGTATATATATTTGAATTAACCATTGAATTTATATTGAAATTAACCTTTTCTGTACCTTTTTTGTACTTTTGTAAACATATTATTGTGAATGAACTCAAATGTTTGTCCCTGAAGTGGTTACATAACTGAATTGAGTGAGAATATGTGTACTAAATGTAACTGCATTCTGAATTGTAACATATGAGATTAACTGTTGTCGAAAGTTCTGTAATAAGAAAAAGTCACTTACAAATCAGATCTTTACTGGTAAGCACAATTCGTTGCCTGAATAAACCTCCTTTGAATTGGCACTAATTCTAATTCTCATCTTTTATTTATCGCCACTTGTAATTTCTGCACGATCAATTTGATTACTTACAATTTCACATGACTATGAAATTATATGATCCAAATTACAAGTTACAATTTTCAGTTCTCTGGTAGAAACCAACTGTGAAATTGGTCGTCCTAAAGATCATCGGTATTGGATAATTCACAATACAGTCCAACATTTTAATTCCACAAATACAACGGGAGAGGTATCAAATTGATTAGAGGATTCTCCGCTACTCCCCCTGCCATCATATCAATCATCTCTATCAATCTATCACCACCTCTGTACAATGCCAAAGAAATTCCTGAAACAAATTTAAGTGTTCTCAATGAAAATTGCTTGAGTTATAAACGATTATATAACGACACAATTTTCTAAGCATTTTTTTCCCACTATTCAGCACAATTTTAATGTGTTCGAGAAATTCAAAATATTGTTTTTGTTATTTTTTTTCGTCATATTTAAGCTTGTATAGCGATTAAATTATGTGCAATACAAACTTCATTTTTTTCCTCAAGTATTTATAATAATTGGGGAGATGCGTAGTTATAAGAAATGAAATCAATTTTGTCAAAATTGTTTCCCAAACTTCTTCATCTACCCTCGCACACTATCAATGTGTGCATTCATTCGTAATTCACATTAGTTCAAAGAGATTACAGAAATGAGTTTACTGGCACATGGAATTCTTCAAAACTAATCAATCAGATTCGGGGCGTTACTTTTGCTTTTAATTATGAATCATTATTCTTTTCAATTTGATTGACGTGTATTATTTTCTGTTTCTCTATGTAGTGGTGTTATGAAAAACAAAAGTGGAATTATTTCAAATCAAATTGTGGTTTTGAAAGAGAGGACTTGTTGGCAGTTTATGATTTGTGAAATAAATGTAAACAATGCAAATGTCATACACAATATAAGCAATAAATAGGCTCTTTTGTCAACAAAAATTTCTGTGCAAGTTAGCTTTGTGGCCGTTCGTATAAAAGAGACTTGTTGATAATTTAATTTTTGTTTTCTATTGTCAGTTTTTTTGTTTGTTTGTTATGGTTTTCGCGATGGTTTGTAATAGGTTTTGCCCTTAAGAGTCGGTGATCTTTCTAAGGAGCCACTGCCAAGACAGTTTACATTTCTAGGAAATACCGAATATATCCCGCCCTGAAAAACTGTCGTTTGGGAACAAATTAAAGTTATTTATAGCAGTCAATCCAGAACGAATCCATTGTATTTCGTTTATAAGTGCAGGGTCCAAGCATTATAATGAAATGAAAATCTCACCGAAATCATAACTTTATATGTGTTTTATTTAACTTTACTTTTGAAACCGAAAAATGAACAGCCCGCTCTTAATATACGAGGTGTTTTTAAAAAAATACGGTGAATTTTAATTTTTCTCAAAAAATATTTATTTATTCATCAATTTCTATTTTATCTCCTTCAAAGTAGTCCCCCCTCAAATATAATGCACTTGTGCCAGCGTTTTTCCAATCCTCGAAGCGGTTCTGATATACACTTTTTGGTATGTCCTTGAACTTTTTCAGGGGTGCGGTTTTTATCTCCTCAATCAACGCAAAACGCCCTCCTTTCATGGGTCTCTTCAATCTTGGGAACAGGAAGAAGTTGCAGGGGGCCAAATCTGGTGAATACTACGGTGGCTGAGGCATGATAACGGTATGGTTTTTGGTCAAATAATCCCTCACAAGCAAAGATGAGTGAGCAGGTGCATTATCCTGATGCAAAAGCCATGCTTTTGTTTCCACAATTCCGGGCGTTTGTTCCCCTTTACATCACGCAAGCGGCTCATAACTTCAAGGTAATACTCCCTATTTACTGTAGGACCTTGTGGTAAGAACTCCTGATGCACTACGCCGTAGTAATCGAAGAAAACAGTGAGCAAAACCCTGACATTTGATAGAACTTGATGTGCTTTTTTGTTCTTGACTCTCCTGGACTCTTCCATCGGGACGATTGGCCTTTGGTTTCAATGTCATAACCATACCCGTATGCCTATGATTCGTCACCAGTTACGACCCTTTTAGACAAATCTTGATCATTGTTGATGTCATTCAACAATTTCTGAACGATGCTCATATGACGTTGTTTTTGGTCAAAATTTAGCAATTTTAGAACGAACTTCGCTGGCACAGGCTTCATGCCCAAAACTTCCGAAAATATTGGATGCTTTATTGGGTCTTTGCATTCCTGGACTCTTCCATGGTTCGTCACCAGTTATGACCCTTTTAAGCAAATCTAGATCATCGTTGACGTGATTCAACAACTCCTGAGCGATGCTCATGCGACGTTGTTTTTGGTCAAAATTGAGCAATTTTGGAACGAACTTTGCTGTCACAGGCTTTATGACCAAAATTTCAGAAAAGATTGCATGGCATGAGCCGACGTCCTCAGCAATTTCTCTAATTGCGATTCGACGATTCTCCATAACAATTTTCTTCACTTTGTCAACATTTTCATCGGCTGTTGATGTGCTGGGGCGTCGTCGTGCAGAGTGAGCGTCGTCATTCAAATCTTCTCGACCTTCTGTGGAAAACTTGTACCACTTGTAAGCATTTTGATGACTCAGAGTACTCTCACCGTATGCCACTGTCAACATTTCTAGTGTTTTTGAGCACTTACTCGTAATTCCATTTTTTACACAAAATTTGATGCAACTTTTTTGATCCATTTTTTTCGATAGCAGAAAATGGCTGAACACGCAAAACACTTGTCGTATTTATGTCTCCCACAAACAAACTAAACATGCTATATGGATAAAACCGTCAACATATCTTCGAAACAAGTGTACCAACATATATGTACAAAAAAATTACAATCGAAATTCGAATGTACGTAGCCCGCGAAATTTGAAAGTTCACCTGAAGGTGCCGAAGAATACTAAGAAGGTTCCGATTGAAGATTAAAAACCTCATAAGCCGAAACTGAAATATGAAAACACTCTAGAAACATTTGTAATTTTGTTTTGCCAGAGTAACGAAATAACTAATACGAAGAATCTCCTCTTTTGTAATCTGAAATCACTGAGGATATGTAGTTCTTCTATTTACCATCCTTTGCGTAGTGAAGTGAGGTGATGTCGCAGCTATAGGATTTGCATGATGCCACTTTGCGGGCTGGATTTGACTCCTTAAATATCACGAGCGTTTTCACCAAATTAATGTTGTTTTAGTGTTATCAGCCTTCTGTACTTTAAATATTGTATATGTAAATAATTTCGGTCAGAAATCATTCTGGAATTGCAAATGTTCCAACTATCATTCCTTGACTAATCAACTTCAGGTGAAGTCGTAACTACTTTACGCCCTTCTGCACGATATGACTTTGCATAGCTTAAGTGATTTCTCAAATATTATGAAAATCTTATCTACTTCATGAAACTATAACAAATTTCATAAAATTTTACAGTCTACTATATGTATATTCTCATTATTCAACTGATTTTCCCACATAGCACAGTGGGTGGTTTTGGCAAAAAAAAGGGAAATAAATCTGCTGTTTCTAAACAGATGCAGTTGATGAAATTTCATGTGGCTATAGTAGAGATGTAGTCGAATTTAGATTTTAAATTTAAACCGTATGCTTCTAAAGGGCGATGTTCCACAATGCGTCAAAATAGGACACGTCGAGAATTTGAACATTTTAAAAGGATACATCTTCTGAAGTTTTTACTCAGTCTAAAAAATTTACCCTGTATGTACTCCTCTAGTTGAGGTCTTCAAATAACTTTAGGAGTTATTCTACTTTTAAAATAACAATTTTGGTTGGTTTGCCTAACTTAGTTCACTTTTTTTGCTGTAGGTGAGAACAAAGATTTCTCTATTTTTTTTTTTTTTTGCAACTTTTTTGTTGTATTAAAAACAAAATTCTAAGCATTTGCAAAGAGGAATTTTTAAAGAAAGGAAGCACAAGTTATACGTAATTAAAGTTAAAAATTTTATAAAAATTGTTTTTTCTCAATTTGCGAAAAAAGTATCTACATTCTTTTATAATTATAATGTAACAAAAAAATTGTTCTATATTTTTTTATAATTATAATATTAAAAAGAATTGTTAGGAAAAGTATATATAACGGGTGGACCATAAGGGTGTTGGCGGTTTAAATATTCAATTAAAAAAAAACTACGAAACATAAAAAAAATATATTTGTATTTTTAAAAAGTAGAAGCATGGGAATTTTTAAGACTTAAAAATAATGTTGTCCAAATGGCTACCCTCGGCTGCTTGACACTCTTGGAACCGAAGTCGCAAATTTTGGAAAACTCGTTGAAAAGTTGTTCTCGGTATTTTGTTACTTTCTTGAATAATGTTCTTCTTCTTTAACTGCTCTAAATTGGTCGAATTATTCTCGTAGACTACCGATTTGAGGTAGCCCCATAGAAAATAATCGCATGGAGAGAGATCGGGGCTACGTGGGGGCCATTCAATATCCCCCCTTTTCGAAATGAGTTTTCCAGGAAAAACATTTCTCCGCAGCTCTATGGATACCCTAGCCGTATGACATGTGGCCCCATCCTGTTGAAACCACATCCTCGAGGTATTGCCTTGAAGTTCTTGCAAAGCTGGCACCAAAAAGTCTGCTAGCATGTTGCAATAATTGTTCGCTGTGACCGTCATAGCATGCCCTCTTTCGTCCTCAAAAAAGTATGGTCCAATAATACCGGTTGACGTTATCCCAACCCACACGACAAGCTTAGGGCTGTGAAATGGACGTTCATGCAAGCGTCGGGGATTAGTCTCGGACCAGAACCGACAATTTTGCTTGTTCACATGGCCATTAAGGTGAAAATTGGCCTCATCACTAAAAATCACGTTGTTGAAATTGTTGAACCGCTCTAGCATCAAATTGACAAAGTTCAGTCGGTTATTGGCATCATCGGGTTTTAATTCTTGGACTATCTGAATCTTATAAGCCTTCAAATGCAAATCACGTTTCAAAATTCGTCGTAAAGTTGTTCTTTTGACATCCAAAGACTGACTTCTCTTACGTGTTGACTGTTGCGGATTTCGTTGAACTGAAACACGAACACGCTCCACAATGTCGGCTGATCTTGCAGAAACTGGGCGACCACGAACCGTAATTGGTACTGTTGAGCCGGTTGTTTCGAACATTCTGATCCATTTTCGTATCACATTGGCACTTGGAACTTCACTTAAATCGTGTAAACCGTGTTCATGCCGATACAAACGTCGTGCAGTAATCACTGATTTATTGTTTTCGTAATACGCTCGGACACAAAATGCACGCTGCACTCCCGTGTACGGCTCCATGACGACTAAATTTCCAGGAAGCGGTGCAGCGAACAACATATCCCCCCGCCATCCCGCGCCGCGCGTTACTGAGAAATTGAAGAATTAAATCGCCTACACTCTGTATATATATTTGAATTAACCATTGAATTTATATTGAAATTAACCTTTTCTGTACCTTTTTTGTACTTTTGTAAACATATTATTGTGAATGAACTCAAATGTTTGTCCCTGAAGTGGTTACATAACTGAATTGAGTGAGAATATGTGTACTAAATGTAACTGCATTCTGAATTGTAACATATGAGATTAACTGTTGTCGAAAGTTCTGTAATAAGAAAAAGTCACTTACAAATCAGATCTTTACTGGTAAGCACAATTCGTTGCCTGAATAAACCTCCTTTGAATTGGCACTAATTCTAATTCTCATCTTTTATTTATCGCCACTTGTAATTTCTGCACGATCAATTTGATTACTTACAATTTCACATGACTATGAAATTATATGATCCAAATTACAAGTTACAATTTTCAGTTCTCTGGTAGAAACCAACTGTGAAATTGGTCGTCCTAAAGATCATCGGTATTGGATAATTCACAATACAGTCCAACATTTTAATTCCACAAATACAACGGGAGAGGTATCAAATTGATTAGAGGATTCTCCGCTACTCCCCCTGCCATCATATCAATCATCTCTATCAATCTATCACCACCTCTGTACAATGCCAAAGAAATTCCTGAAACAAATTTAAGTGTTCTCAATGAAAATTGCTTGAGTTATAAACGATTATATAACGACACAATTTTCTAAGCATTTTTTTCCCACTATTCAGCACAATTTTAATGTGTTCGAGAAATTCAAAATATTGTTTTTGTTATTTTTTTTCGTCATATTTAAGCTTGTATAGCGATTAAATTATGTGCAATACAAACTTCATTTTTTTCCTCAAGTATTTATAATAATTGGGGAGATGCGTAGTTATAAGAAATGAAATCAATTTTGTCAAAATTGTTTCCCAAACTTCTTCATCTACCCTCGCACACTATCAATGTGTGCATTCATTCGTAATTCACATTAGTTCAAAGAGATTACAGAAATGAGTTTACTGGCACATGGAATTCTTCAAAACTAATCAATCAGATTCGGGGCGTTACTTTTGCTTTTAATTATGAATCATTATTCTTTTCAATTTGATTGACGTGTATTATTTTCTGTTTCTCTATGTAGTGGTGTTATGAAAAACAAAAGTGGAATTATTTCAAATCAAATTGTGGTTTTGAAAGAGAGGACTTGTTGGCAGTTTATGATTTGTGAAATAAATGTAAACAATGCAAATGTCATACACAATATAAGCAATAAATAGGCTCTTTTGTCAACAAAAATTTCTGTGCAAGTTAGCTTTGTGGCCGTTCGTATAAAAGAGACTTGTTGATAATTTAATTTTTGTTTTCTATTGTCAGTTTTTTTGTTTGTTTGTTATGGTTTTCGCGATGGTTTGTAATAGGTTTTGCCCTTAAGAGTCGGTGATCTTTCTAAGGAGCCACTGCCAAGACAGTTTACATTTCTAGGAAATACCGAATATATCCCGCCCTGAAAAACTGTCGTTTGGGAACAAATTAAAGTTATTTATAGCAGTCAATCCAGAACGAATCCATTGTATTTCGTTTATAAGTGCAGGGTCCAAGCATTATAATGAAATGAAAATCTCACCGAAATCATAACTTTATATGTGTTTTATTTAACTTTACTTTTGAAACCGAAAAATGAACAGCCCGCTCTTAATATACGAGGTGTTTTTAAAAAAATACGGTGAATTTTAATTTTTCTCAAAAAATATTTATTTATTCATCAATTTCTATTTTATCTCCTTCAAAGTAGTCCCCCCTCAAATATAATGCACTTGTGCCAGCGTTTTTCCAATCCTCGAAGCGGTTCTGATATACACTTTTTGGTATGTCCTTGAACTTTTTCAGGGGTGCGGTTTTTATCTCCTCAATCAACGCAAAACGCCCTCCTTTCATGGGTCTCTTCAATCTTGGGAACAGGAAGAAGTTGCAGGGGGCCAAATCTGGTGAATACTACGGTGGCTGAGGCATGATAACGGTATGGTTTTTGGTCAAATAATCCCTCACAAGCAAAGATGAGTGAGCAGGTGCATTATCCTGATGCAAAAGCCATGCTTTTGTTTCCACAATTCCGGGCGTTTGTTCCCCTTTACATCACGCAAGCGGCTCATAACTTCAAGGTAATACTCCCTATTTACTGTAGGACCTTGTGGTAAGAACTCCTGATGCACTACGCCGTAGTAATCGAAGAAAACAGTGAGCAAAACCCTGACATTTGATAGAACTTGATGTGCTTTTTTGTTCTTGACTCTCCTGGACTCTTCCATCGGGACGATTGGCCTTTGGTTTCAATGTCATAACCATACCCGTATGCCTATGATTCGTCACCAGTTACGACCCTTTTAGACAAATCTTGATCATTGTTGATGTCATTCAACAATTTCTGAACGATGCTCATATGACGTTGTTTTTGGTCAAAATTTAGCAATTTTAGAACGAACTTCGCTGGCACAGGCTTCATGCCCAAAACTTCCGAAAATATTGGATGCTTTATTGGGTCTTTGCATTCCTGGACTCTTCCATGGTTCGTCACCAGTTATGACCCTTTTAAGCAAATCTAGATCATCGTTGACGTGATTCAACAACTCCTGAGCGATGCTCATGCGACGTTGTTTTTGGTCAAAATTGAGCAATTTTGGAACGAACTTTGCTGTCACAGGCTTTATGACCAAAATTTCAGAAAAGATTGCATGGCATGAGCCGACGTCCTCAGCAATTTCTCTAATTGCGATTCGACGATTCTCCATAACAATTTTCTTCACTTTGTCAACATTTTCATCGGCTGTTGATGTGCTGGGGCGTCGTCGTGCAGAGTGAGCGTCGTCATTCAAATCTTCTCGACCTTCTGTGGAAAACTTGTACCACTTGTAAGCATTTTGATGACTCAGAGTACTCTCACCGTATGCCACTGTCAACATTTCTAGTGTTTTTGAGCACTTACTCGTAATTCCATTTTTTACACAAAATTTGATGCAACTTTTTTGATCCATTTTTTTCGATAGCAGAAAATGGCTGAACACGCAAAACACTTGTCGTATTTATGTCTCCCACAAACAAACTAAACATGCTATATGGATAAAACCGTCAACATATCTTCGAAACAAGTGTACCAACATATATGTACAAAAAAATTACAATCGAAATTCGAATGTACGTAGCCCGCGAAATTTGAAAGTTCACCTGAAGGTGCCGAAGAATACTAAGAAGGTTCCGATTGAAGATTAAAAACCTCATAAGCCGAAACTGAAATATGAAAACACTCTAGAAACATTTGTAATTTTGTTTTGCCAGAGTAACGAAATAACTAATACGAAGAATCTCCTCTTTTGTAATCTGAAATCACTGAGGATATGTAGTTCTTCTATTTACCATCCTTTGCGTAGTGAAGTGAGGTGATGTCGCAGCTATAGGATTTGCATGATGCCACTTTGCGGGCTGGATTTGACTCCTTAAATATCACGAGCGTTTTCACCAAATTAATGTTGTTTTAGTGTTATCAGCCTTCTGTACTTTAAATATTGTATATGTAAATAATTTCGGTCAGAAATCATTCTGGAATTGCAAATGTTCCAACTATCATTCCTTGACTAATCAACTTCAGGTGAAGTCGTAACTACTTTACGCCCTTCTGCACGATATGACTTTGCATAGCTTAAGTGATTTCTCAAATATTATGAAAATCTTATCTACTTCATGAAACTATAACAAATTTCATAAAATTTTACAGTCTACTATATGTATATTCTCATTATTCAACTGATTTTCCCACATAGCACAGTGGGTGGTTTTGGCAAAAAAAAGGGAAATAAATCTGCTGTTTCTAAACAGATGCAGTTGATGAAATTTCATGTGGCTATAGTAGAGATGTAGTCGAATTTAGATTTTAAATTTAAACCGTATGCTTCTAAAGGGCGATGTTCCACAATGCGTCAAAATAGGACACGTCGAGAATTTGAACATTTTAAAAGGATACATCTTCTGAAGTTTTTACTCAGTCTAAAAAATTTACCCTGTATGTACTCCTCTAGTTGAGGTCTTCAAATAACTTTAGGAGTTATTCTACTTTTAAAATAACAATTTTGGTTGGTTTGCCTAACTTAGTTCACTTTTTTTGCTGTAGGTG
>JAHXMU010022372.1:0-14526 GCA_019455685.1 Philornis downsi | reverse complement strand
AAAAAACAGAAATTGAAATTCAAAATTCCAGGTTTTCAAAAAAAACATTGTTTTAAATAACTGATATCAACAACATTTCAACAGAGGCTGTTAAAGTTAACTAACTCGGCTGTGAAAAATTTTGTATCTCTTAACAAATTGTAAGCAAATTTTTGAAATTAAATAAAAACATGCTTATCAAATGTTAAGATTCTGACAGAAGCTTAAGAGAAAGAATGCAGAAAGGACGAGAATAGAGATAAAGCACGAGAATTCCACCAAAATGTTAAATTTATCAGAACTTGCGGTCTGTAGAAACAACGACGAAAGTCTGGACACAGACACGTAAAGTGTGCTGTGTGAGACAATACTTCTACCAATTATTAGTTCTGAATGGTGTCACAAATGAACGATTGAAAGCGGCATAGATTGTAAAACATTGAGCCGCTAGCAGACCAAAAGAAAGGCATCATGACTTAAGAAGAACAACAGTGCAGGCGCTTATTGTCTACCGGCAGGCTTATTTAAGACCATTCGCGATGCACATAAAAACATGCATCGTTTAAACTAGAATTGGTTGGAAATGAATTCATGCTCAATGATTGAAATCTAAGCGTAACCTATATCCTGTGTTATAAAAATGCGACCCAAGTATGTGTTCCAACTGTCTTTTTATCTTCCTTGCAATGTAGTATCGACCGTTCCATCTGCCTGGGGTCTCCGTGCCTGTAGGTATGTAAGAATGTCCAGTCTGTACTCTTTTGTCACAGGGCGACCAATCCCGTGAAGTATGGTGGATAAATCACGACTTGGTAGTATCTTAGCTATGTTCTTTGCTGCGCAGCTCCAACCGGTAAGTTTGGCCGGGAACGAGTTTCCGCCTGATCATTTGGTGTTGGACCCCTAGTGGGAGCATCACGCGGGTTGTGGTTAATACCAAAATCGCTGGTAGAGACTTTGCGCTCGAATGTGGAGTTGCATTGCAACCGGGTGCTACAGACCCATAGAGTAGCAGAGGTGGTAAGATAGGCCTCACCTCCGCCAATGGGGATTATGTTCCATACTAGCATAATCAATTTGGTATCTCCTGGTTGCGAAGAAAGGGCTAACAATATGTGTTAATAGCACAATTGCCAGTCCCTTTTCCTAGATAGCCCAAGTTTTACTTGGCTATCCCAGGGGGCGTTAGCAATCGCATTGTAATATGCCCAGTCTGTCGCACACTTTGGGTAAGGCCTTCACGGCGAGACTCACGTTAAACCCTCGTGGACTTCTGTCTTTTTATCTTATCTTTTTATCTTATCAGTCTTTTACCCTTGGTTTATAGGATGTGATATATGAAAGACTGAAGCCATTTCAATTTGAAGTGATTGAATGTTATCACTATTAAACCTGATAAATCTATAGCTAACCGGCAAACCTAAGTAAGAAATTGGAATCTGCTTGATCGGCTGATCACATTTTCCTCAACTACAAAACTGACTTTGGCAGTCCGATATGGCGAATGGTCGTTCAAATATTCTTGGAGTTTCTTTAGGACATTGTTTGAATATCAGATTAGTTGTGAATCTAACAGGTCTAAAGCCGCATGATGAAATAGACTATAGCCTTTCACATGTTACATTTGGCAGAATTTTATAACCGAAGGGTAACCAACTGGTAGCATAATAAATAGCTCATACGAGTACACTGGGATTTCCCTTTTTGAACGCAGGATTTAATACACTTTGATTCCAATTATCAGGCATGCATTCGTTAAGCCAATTCGTACTTAGATGCAAATAAAGACTTATTAAAAAACACCCAGACTTAAACAACTGTACTGACTGGCCACCAAAGTCCGCAGCTTTGCATTTTTTAAGCCATGATACTTCTATTCTGATCTTGGTTTGGGTCAGTGTTGAACGATCCATTTCATTATCGATATTTGGAGTGATTTTTACACCTGAAATATACATTTAATGCCATCCGGTATCAGAATATTGATTTTACCTACATATAATATAGGATATGAATTGAATTTTTGGATCAAAAATGACGTCCTCATTTTCCATTTGACTTCACTGTTGCACACAAAATTGTTTTTCTAACGATTCACTTCTTGTTCTTGTTGAGACACCCTTTATTTAAATTTTTATGTAGATGTACATCACTCATGAATATATAGGGAATAGACATCATAAAATAGTGTATTCCTCCTAGACAACCTTATGTTAATTTCATTGGTGATTTGGAAATTTTTTCCCATTACAAGTTGTGATGAATATTTGCTTCTTTGGATGCACATTTTTTGCTGGAAAGTTAAATCAGTAACAGAAACTGTTGGCTTTCAAAATAACATTTTTTCATTTATGTAGATTTTTTCAAAAGCGGGAAAGGTTGAGAAATATTATATCAGTAACAGAAACTGTTTGCTTTCAAATTAAATTTTTTTCGTTTATGTAGATTTTATCTAAAGCGGGGAAGATTGAAAAATATTATATCAGTAACAGAAACTGTTTGCTTTTAAAATACAATTTTTTCATTTATGTAGATTTTTTCAAAAGCGAGGAAAATTGAAAAATAGGCTTCGCGTTTGACATACAATGCCTCATTAAAGCTTGATTTCTATAAAACAACTATTAGATTTCAGCGAAATTAAATATTTATAAAAGTGTCAATTTTCTATGGATATTTCTAATTACAGATGCTCAAATATCTGCTGTTTAGTGCTTTACTAACTCATGTTGTATGGTCGAAGCCGGCGCAACAGCATGGTGAACTGACACCGCATATTGTTATCGTAACGCCACAGGCACAACTGCAGCTGGATCCGCTGGGACATGGCACACCACTGATACAACACTTATCGCCTTACACGCGCTTTGTGACACCACATGAGGAGACCATTGTCTATGTACCGGCCAGTGTGAGCGATAAACGTGCGGTGACATCATTTGTGCCCGCATATCACTACGGTGATGTTACAGGCCGCCAAGCGGGTGGAAATGACTGGGGTGGCATAGTACAAAATGCCTGCAATAACATACCCACCGAAGTACCAAATTTACCTAATGTACCGAACATTCCCAATGTGCCCAACATTCCCGAATTACCCAGCAATCCTAATATTCCGTCAGAATTTCCAAACATTCCAAATATACCAAGTATTCCGGAGATTCCCAGTCTTCCAAATGCGCCTGAAATTCCCAATATTCCTAATATTCCTGCGATACCCAATGAATTGCCTAGTATTCCCAATCTTCCCAGTATTCCCAATGACTGGCAATCTATTAGTGAAGCCGCCAATAATGCTATTCCAAATATTCCCGGTTTTGGTGGCGCTACGTCTAGCAAAAATGAAGCGGCCAATCTTAAGGCAAACACTTCATCGCTACCATTTAATTTGAGCTCTCCTCAACGTCTGCCCATATTGTCCCACATTAAACACATCGAATATGAAATACCAGTTACTCCTATACTGGTCAACGAGCCCAGGCATCAACATTATGCTGCCATAATTGCACCCTCTCCTGCCCAGATTGTTGACTTTGTGCAGGCACCAATATTCCTTGCCCCCTCCATACCCACAATAAAGGGCCGTAGTTTGGAGGCCATCAGAGATGAACCTAGTATTGTTGTACCATTACCTGAAATTCCGAAACCGGAGGTCCTACCACTGCCATCAGAAGGACAGAGTGAAGAATTACCAAAAATAATTATCGAAAATAAGAAGGATAAGAAGGCAGAAACTGGGCGCAGCCTAACCGAACAATCAGCATTAAATCAGCAATTAAGTGATGGCGCAAAACCCCTGAATGATAAAGAGCAACCTCAGGCATCTGAAGCGCAACTGGGTAAGTGAAATATTAGCATAACCGCATAAAAAACTCGAATAGTACAATTACGCACAATCCATCTTAATGTAAAAGGTTCTCCTCTGCTTCTCGCAGGATGTAAACGGGGATTTTTTAGATAGCCTTCATCTGAGGCATAATGAGATGGTCAGGTGAAAGGTTAAAAAATAATTTTCACAGAAAAATTACAATTTTAATCGGACCTTTTTGCATTTTAATTTTTTTCTTTAATATTCTTGCGTTAAATTCAATTTGGGTCGAATTTTTGCGCCAACATTATTTACTAATGGTGTGGATGCTACATCTAACACACAGCCCACAGTATATAAAGGGTGTCCCAACAAGAACGCAAGATTTAAATTTGGCGCCATTCGAAGTGTCATTGTTTGACATTTGAACAATTGTTATTGTTTGTTAGTACGAGGTACAAGGTTTCCAACTTTATTGGCTTCGTCAATAGGCAGAATTGTCGCATTTGGGGTGAGGAAAATCCTCGACTGATTCACGAGAAGCAAATGCATCCTCAACGTGTCACTGTGTGGTGTGGATTTTGGGCTAGAGGAATCACTAGACCTTTACTTATGAAAATGAGGCATGTCAAGCGCAAACAATCAATAGTGTTCGATATCGTGAAATGATAACCAGTTTTTTCGTGCCTAGAATTGAAGAAATGAATGTGGAAGGCATGTGGTTTCAACAAGACGGCGCCACATGTCATACAGCCAGAGAAACAATTCAATTGCTGCATCAGTCATTTCCCGGTCGTGTTATTTCGCGTTTTGGAGACCAGAATTGGCCGCCTAGATCGTGCGATTTAACACCATTAGACTTTTTTCTTTGGGGTTTTTTGCAATCGATGGTTTGCGCAGATAAGCCGACGGTGACTCAAGTCTTAATAGAGGAAATTGGACGCTGCATTAATGAAATACCGCAGGATTTATGCAAAACGGTCATTAAAAATTTCATTAAAAGATCGCGTGTGTGCCAGCAAAACCGCGGCGGCCATCTGCCCGATGTGTTGTTCCATACATAACCTCATTCTGTCTACTTTACGATGTAATAAAGTTTCATGATTTGTTTTTTTTTTTTTTTTTTTTTTTTGAATACCTGTTTTATTTCAAATTTAACTCTTGCGTTCTTGTTGGGACACCCTTTACATTTTCGGTAAAATCAAATAACGTATACTTTCAATCCTTCAGGTGCAGGTAGAACAATTTTAATGTCGCATTTTCAAATATCGCAACTTTTTTAATTATAACTGCAATTTTTCTCTAGTTCATCAGCAAGAGAAGCTATAGATGAGCTTGTTTAAATATACCGCAAATATATGAACTTTTGAATAAAATGTATGTTTTATAAAATATGAAATAATGTTATTGCAGTTAATTTACGAATTTGAATTCAGGGCTTTTAAACGATATTAAAGTTATATCAACAGCACAATGCTTCTTAGAGACATGTTGTTTGAAATACGACATACTTGGAGCGAAAATATAACATTTTCTTAATTTGAGTCTTGAGCTTTTGTAAACCAATTTTGCACATAATAATCCTGAATACATACATATCAAGACTACCGAAAACTATTTTAGAAAAGAACGCTGCATAATGGAATGATTTCACCTGATTTTATCCTGTATGTCGATTTAGTCGTTTCTACTACATATTATTGTAAAATATACTTATCAACAAATTACAATTAAACATATAAACATTTTTATGCTTTTATTTGCAGCAGCAGCTGAACCCGAAACTAAACCTCTTGTAAAATCTGGACCAGTTGTGAATGAAGTTCATCAGCAAGCAGTATCTCCAGTAGCAGTAGTTTAAAGTCGTAACATCGTAATAAAACAAAATATTGCACAACAACATTATAGGTCTGAGGCATTTATCGCGTATGTATGTTTGCCGTTTTATCATTTAAGAAATATTTCTTATCGTAACTTTTATGATAATTATAAAAACTCAGTAATAACAAGTCCTTAATACACTTAATCACACAACATTCATTCACATTCATCACCATTCAATCATTAAGACAAAAAAAAAAACTACATAAACGAAACATGAGTAATAAAAATATTATAAAAAAAAAACAATAAATACAATAAATAAAAATATTGCTAAAATAAATATTGAAAGCTTATTTTTAATTTAATTTAAAGGAACATGAGAAAAATCAAACTATCTCGAATGTGGTAAAATTTCCGTTTCAAAACGTATACAAATTACGGATTTACGAATTTCAATAATTCTAAATTTATAAAACTAAAGATGTAGTCACAAAAGGAGAAAAATCAATCGATCTCGGATGTGGTAAAATTTCCATTTCAAAACTTTTACAAATTACGGATTTACAAAATTCAATAATTCTAAAGTCATAAAATTAAAGAGCTGGTCACAAAAGCGTTTAAAGAACTATGAATTTAAAAATACATGCGCTCAATAACGTAAAAACCCCAATCATTCAAGAATTCAAGAAAATTGGAATATATTTTCCTTTATCTACGTCATGAGATTTCTAAAATTTAAAATTTGAATATGGAAACAATTCGGAAATAAAGAAATTAACACATTTTTGTTTTAATACACATTTTTGTACACGGGAGTGCAGCGCGCATTTTGTGTCCGAGCGTATTATGAAAACAATAAAAAAACAATAAGCAATGTGATACGAAAATGGGTCAGAATGTTCGAAACAACCGGCTCAACAGTACCAATTACGGTTCGTGGTCGCCCAGTTTCTGCAAGATCAGCCGACATTGTGGAGCGTGTTCGTGTTTCAGTTCAGCGAAATCCGCAACAGTCAACACGTAAGAGAAATCAGTCTTTGGATGTCAAAAGAACAACTTTCCGACGAATTTTGAAACGTGATTTACATTTGAAGGCTTATAAAATTCAGATAGTCCAAGAATTAAAACCCGATGATGCCAATAACCGACTTAACTTTGTCAATTTGATGCTAGAGCGGTTCAACAATTTCAACAACGTGATTTTTAGTGATGAGGTCAATTTTCACCTTAATGGCCATGTGAACAAGCAAAATTGTCGGTTCTGGTCCGAGACCAATCCCCGACTCTTGCATGAACGTCCACTTCACAGCCCTAAGCTGGGCTGGGATAACGTCAACCGGTATTATTGGACCATACTTTTTTGAGGACGAGGGCATGCGATGACGGTTAGAGCGAACAATTATTGCAACATGCTAGCAGACTTTTTGGTGCCAGCTTTGCAAGAACTTCAGGGCAATACCTCGAGGATGTGGTTTCAACAGGATGGGGCCACATGTCATACGGATAGGGTATCCATAGAGCTGCTGAAAAATGTTTTTCCTGGAAAACTCACCTCGAAAAGGGGGGATATTGAATGGCCCCCACGTAGCCCCGATCTCTCTCCATGCGATTATTTTCTATGGGGCTACCTCAAATCGGTAGTCTACGAGAATAATCCGACCAATTTAGAGCAGTTGAAGAGGAACATTATTCAGGAAAGTAACAAAATACCGAGAACAACTTTTCAACGAGTTTTCCAAAATTTGCAACTTCGATTCCAAGAGTGTCAAGCAGCCGAGGGAAGCGATTTGGACAACATTATTCTTAAGTCTTAAAAATTCCCATGCTTCTACTTTTTAAAAATAGAAATATATTTTTTTATGTTCCGCAGGTTTTTTTTAATTGAATATTTAAACCGCCAACACCCTTATGGCCCACCCTGTATAAGCAATGAAGAACAGAAGACTCTACGACTAAAACCAGATTTCAAAAAGTCTACATTTTAAGTAATTACACAATCAGTCATAACTTCAAGCAATTACCTTCAAGGATTTAAGGATTCACGTAATCAAAAGTCAGATATGGAAAAAGCAAGTTTTAAGAGTACAAAACCAACAGATTCTAAATTTCTTGAATTTAAAAATTTAACAACTCTGTTAACCGCAGAACCGTCCCTGCTTACATATTTGAAAATCAACAACCTTTTTCAAAGACATGATATTATTTTGCTCATTTACTTCGTCATAAGGGAAACGTTATTAATGTTTTGTTTATTGCTTTCTTTCTTTGGTCCATAAACAAACAAAGAAAATAAACAGTTAAATGCATTTTTTTAGCTCCGTACTCTATTGCAATGTAAATAAAGGGTGCCGACTACATTGAATGCGTTCTTGTGCATCATTTGGTTTTAACCCGTGAAGCAATTGCATCTTATATGGGAAAAGACATAACATATATAAAATTCTTTGCAAAGATCGCCTAGACATCTCTAATTGCTGAGAACGTCGCCTGGTGGAAATTTCGGTATTTTGCTCAATACTTGCTTGCACTCGAGCAATGGTCACATAATTTCTAACTGCACGAGGTCTTCCAGCACGCAGAAGATCACAGACAGCCCCTTGTTGCCCAAAACGCTGAATCAATCGCTAAATTGTTGGAGCGCTAGAAGCATTTCGAACATGAAAGAAATATCGATATGATCTGAATAATTGAATGCTGACTTTCAAAGTAAAATTGAATAACTTTGGTTCTTTGTTGTGTGCTGAGCCTTTCCATCATAAATTTCCCAAGTATTATTTAATTAATTCTGTAAAGAGACGAAAAAAAAGACTTAAGCAAAAAATTTATTCACTGTTCAAATCTTAGCATTACTTATGCGCCACTCTATATAAGCAATAAAGCTAATTGCCAAATTTCATTTTGTACTCGCTTTTATATTGTGTCAAAGAATATTTTGTGCTTAGTTGTTTTGAAACACTCCAATAAAGAAGTTTGTTTGTCCCGAAATTAATTCGGATTTCAAGTCTTTTTCAATGGAATTGGTTTACAAAAAACTTTGCACCATTAAAAACATTCAATAGTTCAATAATTCAGCAGTCGAACTGCATAAGTGCTACAGATTGTGGCACTTAGTATCGTGGAACGTATTTCCACATTTGGTAATACCGTGGAACGTATGGCATCGTGGAACGTATTTCCACATCAACTTTATTTATACTAAAATTACTTATTCTACATAATGGGTGCAAAAAAGACAAACATACTTACAGAATAGTGTTGTATATCATGGACTTAATTCTAGAATGCTCTTATTTACATAGCAAGTGAAGAGGAGATAACAACAGACTATATAATGGGAGTGAGAGGAACAAACATAACTTTCTGTCGTAAACGTAATTCTAGAAGTCCTATTTATAGATAAAGAGGGAAAGAGATTACATATATCATACTTAAATGTTTTGGGAGCGGTTTTGGTAATCTTTTTAGAATATACACATAGAGAAATTACACTCACATACTACAGATTACTTTCCAAGATTCCAATATTCGGAATTTCAATGATGAATATAGTTTATTGATCTACGAGTGATTGCACAAAATCACTTATATTTGCGTAATATAAAACCTGGTCTACTCCATATGTTTTGAGTTACCAATCATTGCCAAAAATACTCTCGGGACGACCATAGACGATGTTCATTTCAAGTTTGGATCAAAGTTAAATTTGGCTCCATTCGAAGTGTCATTGTTTGACATTTGAACAATTGGTATTGTTTGCTTGTAGAAGGTACGAGGTTAGTAAAAATGGAGCGCTACACGAATGAACAACGCATTCTCATTGTGAAATTGTTTTACCAAAATGGTCAAAGTTTTGCGGCTACAGTTCGCAAATGGCGATCAATTTGGTGTCACAATAATGCTCCAAAAGAGTCAACTGTAAAGAAATTAATGGATAAATTTGCCAAAACTGGGTCTGTTAGTGACGTAAAGACAACAACGCGCCTTCGATCAGGTCGATCGACTGAAAATATCGCAGCTGTACGTGATGATGTCGCTCAAACTCCATCCACCTCAATTCGATACCGAGCTTAGCAAATTGGTGTCTCCGAATCCACTATGCAGCGAATTTTGATGAAAGGTTTGCATCTTCATGCATACAAAGTTCAATTGACTCAGGAACTGAAGCCAGCTGACCATGGACAGTGAAGGGAGTTCGTTAATTGGGTATTGGAGAGACAACATGAAAATGCTGATTTTGCCGATAAAATCATCTTCAGTGACGAGATCCATTTCCATCTTAATGGCTTCGTCAATAGGCAGAATTGTCGCATTTGGAGTGAGGAAATCCTCGAGTGATTTACGAGAAGCATCCTCAACGTTCACACTGTGTGGTGTGGATTTTGGGCTAGAGGAATCATTGGACCTTTTTTTATGAAAATGAGGAATGTCAAGCGCTGATAACCAGTTTTTTCGTGCTTAGAATTGAAGAAAGAAATGTGGAGAGCATGTGGTTTTAACTAGACGGCACCACATGTCATACAGCCAAAGAAACAATTCAATTGTTGCATCAGTCATTTAAATCTTGCGTTCTTGTTGGAACACCCTTTATTATATGTTCGGTTTTGAACGATTGTATTGTAATATCTTGACAACGTTATAATTAGCCTTTCTTTCATTATTTCTTACCAACTCCTCTGTAACGTTCCGCAGTTACCTCTTTGGGCGTTTAACGATTTATGATATATGTATGTATGCATAGGTATCGGTTCCTTTGTTCCTTTCATCATCAAGTTATCTTGCCAAAAAAAAAAATGTAAAAACTATAAAACAAGATCGCTTCAAAATGAGGGTGGTGAATATTTATATTTTTTGTCAATTTCTTTTGTTTTTCCGTCCAGTGAGGTGACCTGTTAAAGAAGACATGAATTCAAAATTTTTTTAAAGCATTAACTTTTTATAAGAACCAAAAAATAATTCCCATAAAACCATCAGGACAAATCTTTTCTTATTGTCGTTATTACCGACATATTGGGCGTTAGTGTATGAAGTTTGTGTCTTAAGTCTTTTGATTGAGGTTCAATTCGTTTTGACGTGTAAATTTATTTAATACATAGTTAAACAAACAATGTGTAATAAAAACGATTAAAAACATAAAATCAATCAATCAAGCAATCTGTATTTTGTTGTCAATAAAACATTTATCTTCTATGTCAAATAAAGTGACTGGAAATTTTTTAAAAATTTGTTTGATTTTTATCATTGTAGTGATAAAAAAAATTGATAACTGCAAATGAACAAAGAACAAACGTGACTTATGTGATTGAAAACATAATTTATTTAAAGAAAAAACTCGCAGTTAGTGATACAAGACCAGACTGAATTACGTCGCAAGTACACATATCGTATAGCCAAAAAATCAACAACAGAAACAACAGTAAACAGCCTGCAAGGATTGACGATACGATGTTGTCATCACTTTCGTTCAAAAAACAAAACTCACATCTCAATATAATTTATTACAAATTATAATTACACTGGTCTACAAATTTGAAAAAAAAATTGACTGCACAAACGAAGCAAGTTTTTAGATAATCTCGATGCGCTGAATTCGAATCTGGCATAAAAATTGCGCTATCACGTCTTCATTTTTTTATCGCATGCCGGCAATTCTGCAAAACAGTCAATACTGACATAATAATTACACAATTATTAATTTGACAGAAGCCCACATTCATTCTAAAACTTCATAACAGTAGCGTTTAAGCATGTCAGGGAGATCGTGTGTTACAGATTCAAGCTATTTTTGCTTTGTGTGTGATGAATATTTGGTTGGAAAAAAGGATATGCAATATCAGAATCATTAAAATATGCATATTAACACTATTTCGGTTTTACTGTCAGAAACTTGAACAAACCGTGGACACTGACAATGTTTTGCAATACGTGCAGATCTGTTTTATACAAGTGGTCAAATGGCAACAAAATCTATTTCGAATTTTCAATTCCAGTACTTTGGAGAGAGTCAAGTAACCACAAAACCGATTGTTATTTCTGTTTAACAAAAGTTGCTGAATTTAACATGAAATATCGAAAAAATATTACTTATGCAAATGTCCCATCGGTTTCCAACCCCATTCAACATCCACCAAGTGAACCATTGCCAGTCATTCCCAGTGCTGCGAGCAGTGAGTCCGAAGCATCTTTCACCAGCAGTGGTAGTTTGTGTCAGGCTGATGGTGAATGACATTTAGTAACTTAAGTCGAGCTGAATGATTTAATTCGGTATTTATATTTAATGGAGCAGCACGCAGAATTACTATATTCACGCATGCAGCAGTGGAAACGTCTTGCAGTTGGGACAAAAGTAACAATCTATAGAGATAGAAGTTTGGAATTGGCTGCATATTTTGAAAAGAAACACTCTACTCTATTCTTTGCTGTGCTGATGTTGATAGTTTATTTCAAAACTGACGAAACTGAATAGAGATTATTTATTGATAGCTTTCAGTACAGTTTAACAGCTTTACATGGGAATGAAAAACCATCTATACCAATTGCTCATGCCGTTAATACAAAGAAAAATTACGAATTAATGACTGAAATTTTGACGTTATTCAAATACAACGATAATAAATGGAAGATCTGTGGTGACCTTAAGGTGTGTGATTTAAACTTCTTTGTATATACAGGATAGACCATCGTAAATAACCGTAAATTAATCTGTTTCAGGTCATTGGTTTGTTGACTGGTATGCAAGGAAGTTTCACAAAATATTGTTGTTATATAATATTATTGTTATATAATATTGTTGTACATGTCAGCATTACGTTAGAACAGAGTGACCCAAAAGAACTGAACATTCCAGGAAAACATTAATTGATCCAAATGACGTTGTTCTTCCGCCGCTTCTCATAAAATTGAGCCTTTTTAAGAACTTTGTCAAGACTCCGGACAAAGATGGTGCAGCATTTAAATATTTGTTATCTGTTTTTCCTAAAATTTCATATGCTAAAATCAAAGAGGGCACATTTGTTGACCCTCAGATCAGGAAGCTTTTGAAATATGACAATTTTTCACAATGTTTATTGGAAAAAGAATATGCAGCCTAGATATTTTTCAAGAGTATCGTATCGTTTCTTGGAAACAATAAGAGTGAAAACTACAGACAAATTCTTACTGAATTATTGAAAAATTATCACGAATTAGTTGTACGAATGTCACTCAAAATACATTTTCTTTATTCGCATTTAGATTTTTTTCCCCCACAAAACCTAGGTGCGGTGAGCGATGAATAAGGGGAGCGTGCTCACCGAGATTTAATGGAAAGTGAAAGAAATTGTGAAGGATTTTGGGACAAAATCATGCTGGGAGTCTATTGTTGAGCTCTAATACGTGAAACTGAACCCACAAAGTACAAACGACGTTCAAATAACGCCATTCACTTTTGAAAGTGCATTTCTTTTTAAATAAACTAATGATTTTTGTGTAAGAAAACGAATTAAACCTTTTTTTGTATCTCGAAGACCTGACGTAATAGAGAAAATCCAATTACAGATTCGAATTCAGCCTGCCAAATCAAGGTAGAAAAGATATTTAGTTTCTCCAGTCCAAAACCCTGTTGGCCAATAATATCCAATAATTATTGGACACAATTTCAACATACATCTAATCGTCAAATTTATTTTAAAATTTTGTTTCAGAATTTTTAGATGGCTGCAACTTCAATACGACACTATGGAATTCAAACCATCGAGTTGTTCCTTTTTAGTCTCAAGCGTGCAAATATTATTAAATGTAAATGCTTTTGGAGGTTTTGCAAACATCTAAAAATCATTCAGGAGTTCGACGCTGTTATATTTTGCAGCGTGTTTTTGAACTCGCAAACTTTTGGAGGTTTTGCAAACATCTAAAAATCATGTAGGAGTTCGATGCTGTTATATTTTGCAACGTGTATTTGAATTCGCAAACTTTTGGAGGTTTTGCAAACATCTAAAAATCATGAAGGAGTTCGAAGCTGTTATATTTTGCAATGTTTTTTTTTTTTTTTTGAATTCCCAAACTTTCCAAGTAACAACATGTGCATTTTAATACTCTGAAAGATATTATAACTTCGGAACGAACATATTAAAGAGGAAAAGGCAAGATAATCTGATTAAAGCACAGCAGTTTTAATACACACCTTGTGCACATATTTAATAGCAGCAACGTTGGGCTACTACAGCCAGAAATATTAAAATTTTATTACTAACGACTGCCCCAAAACCACTTTTCAAAATGATCATAAAAATTCAAAACGGGTAGATTAAAAAAACCTCTGGACAATTACTCGCATTATATGAATTTGTATAATTGAATGAGACTTAATTTGAAATAGATTTAATGTTATCCATTTCATTTGTATGCACGATTTGAGACTAAACTTCTTTCTTAGGCAAAATCGACAGGGCTGGAAATGAATTACCTGTACTAAAAATGAACTAGTTTGCAAAATATGAGCGTTTACAGGCATTTTTTTCAAAGCTTCTACCACTTATTTATCTATTAAAAGCCACAAATTGAAATAATTTAGTTGTTTTCAAAATGCTGTTGGATAAAGTTTTACGTTCATTAAAAACACTCTTCCTCTCCTTGCAATATAGATATGGAAAAATGATGTTTATTAAGGAATTACCCTAATTGTAGTCGTACATTTTGAAGATAATACAAAAAAAAAACAATTTCACTGGGGAAACAGCCAAATTCAATACATAATGTAGGGGAAGAGACATTTTTGATGATTAATAATGTACTGATTAACAATGCTTAGTACAGTGTGAGAAATATCGAGTAGCCATGCCTCTGATGCTTTCCAAGTAAACGATCAATTCAACCTGAATATGCTCGTTTGTGCGAATATACAGGGTGGGCCATAAGGGTGTTGGCGGTTTAAATATTCAATT
>JAHXMU010022371.1:9493-33336 GCA_019455685.1 Philornis downsi | reverse complement strand
CGTCAAGTCAAGTCAAGTCAAGTCAAGTCAAGTCAAGTCAAGTCAAGTCAAGTCAAGTCAAGTCAAGTCAAGTCAAGTCAAGTCAAGTCAAGTCAAGTCAAGTCAAGTCAAGTCAAGTCAAGTCAAGTCAAGTCAAGACAAGTCAAGTCAAGTCAAGTCAAGACAAGTCAAGTCAAGGCAAGTCAAGTCAAGTCAAGTCAGGTGAAGTCAAGTCAAGTCAAGTCAAATCAGGTGAAGTCAAGTCAAGCAATTGAGGCAGTATTTATGCCTTCTCACAACTTCTAGGCGCTTAGCGGGGTCCATTGCTTGAAATGCGCGTCAACGACGCAATGCGGCTGTCTGTAAGCACAACCTGCAGCTAGTCTTTTGCACTTGTCGACTGGATCGTTCCGTAGTTAGAAAGCGATAGGGAAATACATAGGACGAACACGACACAGGGAAGAAAAAAAGATGTTTCTACTCGAGATTGGGGAGAAGCACGAGCTTAGCAACTGTCCCCTTAAAAACGCCGTTGGCAGTTCGTACATCAGCCACTCGTACTTTTTTTATCGGGGCCTAAATAGACTTTCTCTACTCTGCCTATCTTCCATTCGTTAGGGGGAAGACCATCCTTCCTTATGGCGACCATGTCGCAAACTTCAAAGTCTTTCTGGGGAAACTTCCACTTGTTACGTTTGTGGAGTTCCACCAAGTATTCCTCTTTCCAGCGTCTGGCAAAAGAGTGGTGAAGGACTTTGAGTTTCTGCCTCCTGTTGACATAACTAAGCGACCCGATCGAGGTATCAGGTTCAGGTGGTGACAACAAAGCGGAGCCTATAAGAAAATGCCCAGGAGTCAAAGGTGCCAAATCGTTTGGACTATCAGTCATTGGACTTAGGGGCCGAGAATTCAACCAAGCTTCAATTCTGGCAAGCATGGTAGTAAATTCCTCAAAAGTGAATCTCTGGGTGTTAAAGATCTTTTTGAGGTGAGCTTTGAAGCTTTTGACTCCGGCTTCCCATAGGCCTCCCATGTGCGGAGCTCCTGGAATCTTTCATCGTACGTCAGAGTTGGTGACAGCGCCATTCTACCATTCTCATAAATCTGTTCGAAAAGGATTGAAATTTATAAGGGGGCTCTTTTGAGATATACGAGCCTTGTCCTCGAGTATATTATATTCGGGAAAATGGCGAACTGGTCGAGATTCAAGATTCGTCATTAATTTGAAATTCGACTTTGGCTATTCGTCTTTAGGACGACATAACCAAGCGGGGCCGTTCCACCACAGTGTGCTTGATATAAAATTTCGTGCTAAAATGCCACGAGTCGCAATATCCGCAGGGTTATCATGGGAAACGACATAATGCTAAGTGTCAGTACCGACTCTCTCCGCTGTAAGATAAACTCTGTTCACTAGAAAAGTGGGCAAATGGCACGGGGGCTTCTGAAGCCACGACAGGACAATTGCACGGTCTGTCCAATAACTTGTTGGAATGGTGTCGATTCTTAATTCTTTACGAAGAGATTCGACCATTCTATCCAATAGAGTTGCACCGCAGAGCTCTAAACGGGGCAAAGTCTCAACATTGATAGGCGCCACTTTAGTCTTTGCAGCTAGCAAATGTGTCGTGATATCACCGACAGCGTTTTTAATGCGAATATATAGTGAGCCCGCATGGCCTTCTCAGAAGCGTCACAAAACGCTTGAAGTTGAACTTCATTTTCTAGGCTGTAGTCAACCTAACGGGGGATCTCGATTTTTTCGATTTCACTATAATCGTCTAAAAGAGCCATGGGTTTTAAGCATTCGTTCCAGCTAGTTTTGTCTTTCCAAACTTGTTGCATTATAATTTTTGCAAATATGATTTTCGGGCCGACACGTTTGGTGACTAATGATTTATTAGGAGCCAAAACGGCTTTGAAAAAGAAACAATCTTTTCCTTCTTTCGAACGTAAACCCAGAGCCTTCGTGGTACTAGCATCAGAAATTTTCAAAAATTCCAAATCATGTGTATATTGGGAGGGCAAATACTCTAATAAACTTTGAGTGTTAGCTGTCCATTTGCGAAGGGCAAAACCAGCAGAGTCTAGTACATCAACAAGTTGATTGGGACTCTGAATGGTCTCATTAATGCTATGAGCACCAGCTAAAACGTCATCGACGTACATGTGACACATAATACTTTCACTTGCCAATGAGAACTGAGATTCGCAATTCTCGCAAGTTCAAATATTGTCCGTATCGCTAAGTAGAGGACGCAATTGACACCAAAAGTTGCCGTATTCAGTTCAAAATCTTGAATATCATCATCTGGATGATCGCGGTAAACTATTCTCTGAAAGGGGTTTTTACATTTTTCCAATATCCGCATTCAACATATACCGGAAAAACGTCCATCTAAGGATTAGTACCGTCAAATCGGCCTGTAAAACGGGTCCGGTATATAAATTATTCTTAAAGCTTACACCATTTGGCGAGGGACTAGAGGCGTTAAACACCGCACTAAGTTTGTTGGTGGCGCTGTCCGGTTTGAGCACAGAGCGATGAGGGAGATAATATAACGAAATCTAATTCTGAGTATCGCTAGTACTCAGTCTGGTCATCTCCCTCGGTACTCCATTCAGCTGAGTGCTTTCGTACGGAGCAGACGTGTTCGCGCATCGACAGCTTTAGTAATTTTTTCCAGTGAGTGTAGTAGTGATAGTGAGACAAGTGAAGTTCTCGGAGTTGCCTTTACGTTGATTGCATTGCAAATTCTTGTAGTGCAATTGTTTTTGTAGAGCAACGGCATCTTGTTTACAAATTTTTTTGATAAATTTGTAAACAAGTTGTTTGAGGCTGCCTTGCAGTGGTAATTGTTGCTACAAAGCAACTGTAGTGTTGAGTGAATTGCGGTACCTTGTAAACAAGCGGCGGCATAAGGGGAAGGGGAGTGATGAGGAGGCAGGAGCAGGCAGAGAGGGGTCTGCTAAGGTGGCATCACCCAAGGTGAGGTCACCACTAGTGAAGAGGGCAGCGGCAAAGAAGTCGACATCAATTCCCATATCTTCCTCTTTGGAAGATCTGGTGAATCTGGGGGGGGTCGACGTCAGGGAAGAAGCCCCACGGGGCTGATTCAGTAGGTGCTTTGGGGGCCATTGGGAGGGCCCGTAGGATCACCGGACGGATGTCCTCCTCGCTAACCGAGCGGGAGGATCTGGACTTGGCACTGCTGAAGCTGATGCTGGACTTCTCTGCGGAGTACCAGGATCTGGTAATGGAGCTCGTTGCGGAGAACGAGCGCCTTAAGGGCCGCACCGATGTGCTGCGAATGGGTGCAGCGGCGAGCAGCAGTGGAAGCGCCGTGCGACCCGCGGGTACTGGCCAGATGGCGCCTCCGGTAGCTCGAGCTCCGGTGGTGGCTGCCTCCGTAGCGAAGGCACCGGCAGCGCGACCATCAATCGCTGCACCAGTTGCTGCCAAGCCCGTCGAGACCTGGTCCTTGGTGGTTCGTGGCCGTGAGGGTCAAACCGCCAAGGAAGTGGTGAGCAGGCTTGTGAGCGAGGTCGGACCCACGCTGAAGGAGCGGGTCCACGAAATCAAGGCGATCCGCGGCGGTGGGGTCATATTGCGGACTCCAACCAAGGCGGAGCGTGCGAAGATCGCCGAGAACGGGAAGTTCGGTGAGGCGGGTTTGACGGTCTCGGTACCTGAGACATTGGGCCCGCGTGTCATTGTCCAGGGGGTGGACTCGAAGATCACCCCTGACTTGTTCATGGGTGACCTCTTCGAGAAAAACCTCAAGGGCAAGATGACACCTGAGGCTTTCAAGTCTGGTGTCCGTCTCCATAGCCGTCCGTGGGATTGTACCAAGGGTGGGGCAGTAAATGTCGTCCTGGAGGGCCAGGCTTCGGCCATAGAGTCTCTGCTGACGGCACAACGCTGCTACATTGGCTGGTACTCTTTCCGCGTACGTGCGATGGATTTGGTGCCAAGCTGTTTCAAGTGCCTGTCGTTCAACCACTTCAGGAAGGAGTGCCGTGCCAAGGAGGATGTCTGCTTCCGCTGTGGCCAGCATGGGCATATGGCCAGGGACTGCATTAACCCAGTCTCGTGCCGTAACTGCGCTCTTAGGGGGGAGCCCTCGGATCACCGTATGGTGTCTGAGGACTGTCCGCTGTATTGCGCAATGGTAGCCAGGGCGAAAGCAATGCATTAAGATGGGTACCCGCCTTCTACAATTAAATTGCGGTAGAGGCGTCGCTGCAATGGCGGAACTGGGAAAGGCCATTTGTGACAATGGCTGCAGCTTTGCTCTTATACAGGAGCCCCACGTAGCCCATAATGGGGTGCGTGGGTTACCTGCTTTTATGCGGGTTTTTCCTGACAAGGGACATAATGCTGCAGTCATTGTCAATGACGTTCAGTTAGATTGTACGGAAGTTTGTAGCTCGGAATGGGGGGTTTGTGTTTCTGTTGAAGGCGATTTCGGTCGTCTTCTCCTAGCTAGCTTGTATTGCAAGTTCAGCGAGCCTTTGGAGCCATATCTTACGTATATGGATACAGTGTTATCACTTTCTAGTGGTAACCCTGTAATCTTCTGTTTAGACGCGAACGCATCTTCCCCGATGTGGTTCAGCAAGGTAACCGGCGCTACGTCCGGCTATCTGAGCCAATCTCGGGGTGAGGTGCTAAGTGAGTGGATGTTCTCTAGGGGACTCCACGTGGTGAACGAACCGAATGAACTATATACGTTCGATAGTGGGCATGGTGTTAGCGACATTGATGTGACGATTGCGAATAGCGCAGCCATATCCAGGTTTCAGACTAGATGGCAGGTCAGTCCGTCCGTGAGCGACCATAACTTCATTGAAGTTGTGCTCGCTTATGAACGGATTGAAGGTAGCAGCGTAGGCATCAGGCGGTGGCGCACCAGGAAAGTTAACTGGGATGCATATGGGTCACACATCGCAGCTGCGGCTGCCGATGTGCCCTTAGAAGCCTTTAATCGTATGACTGTGGATGATCAGGTATCAACGATTGTTGAGGCTGTTCATCGCGTCAACGACAGTCTCCTTCCTAGGAGCGTGCGGCGTACTCGGAGGAGAATAAGGTGGTGGACACAGGAATTAAGTCGGAAAAGGAGAGAAGTTCGACGCCTCAGGAAACATCTCCAGAGGGGTAGGAGAACAGAGGCACCCGACTTGGACCACCTCAGGTCATCGTATAGAGCCGCACTTAACGAATATAAGCAAATGCTTATAGACGTTAAGGAGTCAGAGTGGCGCCAGTTCGCAACTAGGCATAGGGATGATCCTTGGGGACATCTCTACCGCATCTGTAGGGGAAAGGGAAAGAACGTGGAAGTCTCAGGAATAAAGGATAGTGATACCATTCTGACTTCCTGGGCGGACTGCGGGAGTTCTTTCCCAGGTCTGGGGCTCTGGCCCCGCCTCCTTCGGAGGTGGTACCCAGTGCGCCAGAATTGGAAAGAGCAGAGATCGTGGAAAGCATGATGCTTGTCAGATCTCGTAAGTCGCCCGGTATGGACGGAATAACCGGAGAAATGTGTAAAAGCATCTGGAAGGCTATTCCGGACTACCTCGAGGCTTTGTATAGGCAGTGTGTACATGTTGGTTATTTTCCGCGTCAGTGGAAAACAGCCAATGTCATTGTTCTTTTGAAATCGCCCGACAAGATCAGGAGCAATCCTCGATCTTACAGGGGTATTAGCCTGCTTCCAGTGCTTGGAAAAGTACTGGAAAGAATAATGGTGCAAAGACTGAGTGAGAGAGTCATTGACGGCATGTGCCCTTATCAATACGGCTTCACAAGGGGTCGTAGTGTTGAGGATGCCTGGATCCACGTTCAGAGGTGCGTGAACGAATCCACTGAGAAGTATGTTCTCGGTGTATTTGTGGACTTCAAAGGCGCTTTCGATTACCTGTTGTGGGTGAGGGTGTTGGAAAGGCTTCAGGAGGTAGGGTGCCAGGAGTTGCGCCTTTGGCGTAGTTACTTCTGTGGCAGAACAGCTAGAGTAGTTGGGGCAAATAGTGCGGTGGAACTCGATGTTGTTCGTGGCTGCCCGCAGGGTTCCATCTGCGGTCCATTTATATGGAAGCTAATGATGGACCCGTTATTACGGCAGCTAAGTGACCAGTGCAAAGTTTGCGCGTATGCTGATGACCTACTCATCATGGTTGAGGGCCCCTCTCGTTTCCAAGTGGAACAGAGGGTTCTGGCCATGATGACGATAGTTAGGCAATGGTCGGAACATGTCGGCGTAGATGTTGCTGTCGATAAGACCAACATGATGCTATTGCGGGGTAGATTATCTCGCAAGCCTCTTGTTCGTTTGCCTGATGGGTCTGTGCTGAGGTGCGTCACCGAGGTGAAGTACTTGGGTGTTGCCATGGGAGAGCGAATGAACTATTTGCCTCATTTGGATAGGCTGAGAGGGAAGCTGGTTAGCGCTGTCGGCCAGCTTAGACGAGTGCTGAGGAGTGACTGGGG
Source organism: Philornis downsi (assembly GCA_019455685.1). Taxonomy (NCBI): domain Eukaryota; kingdom Metazoa; phylum Arthropoda; class Insecta; order Diptera; family Muscidae; genus Philornis; species Philornis downsi. The sequence goes on along the minus strand of JAHXMU010022371.1, from coordinate 26,864 downwards.
GCTTAGCAGACGAGCTGTTCGCATCGTCTATCAGGGGCTGTTTGTTGCTATGGCAACTCTTGCTTCCTCTGTGTGGTACGAATCGGTGAAATCTGCACTCGGTTACCGTAAGATCCTCTCTTGTCAGAGAGTGGTGTTATTGGCTTGCATGCCAGTGTGTCGTACGGTTTCGACAGAGGCCCTTCAAGTACTGATGAGTGCTGCCCCGCTGGATCTTGTCGTTATCCGTCGCGCGACGGAATTCAAGGCCAGGAAAGGGTATGCACTTATGGGAACGGACTGGCCCATTGGGGGGGTAGAGAGCATGAGTAGGGCTGAGTTTAGGGGGCTCTTGGACGAATGCGTCTTGTCGAGATGGCAAACACGTTGGGAAGAGAGTCAGAACGGACGTGCAACATTTAGGTTTTTGCCAGATGTTAGGTACGTTGGAAGAAACCCTGACTTTGGTTTTAACCTCTGCCTTGGTTTCTTACTGACGGGACATGGGTCACTCAATGCCTTCCTGCATAAGAGAGCCCTGTCCGATCGCGAGTCGTGCAACTGTGGTGCACCAGTCGAAGACTGGCGGCACGTTTTGTGCGAATGTCCCTTATATGCAGATATAAGGGACCTCCAGGGATTAACGATAACAAGGTCTGGGGATGACTGGGTGGTTAGCAATATGCTCTCTACACAGGGTGGTTTGGCTAGAGCAACGGTGTTTGCTTCCAGAGCGTTTGCTCGGCGGAGGGCTACTGTGACGTAGTTGGGGGAAGTGGGTCTGCTGACCTTTTCACGGCAGTCTGACCTGGGGGTTGAGCGGCTGTGGGACTGTTCGGATCATGCTGATCCCACAATCCCGTTCAGCTTGATTGTTGGCAGCTGTGTGCTCGTTTGCGGGGGCACCAGTCGCTGGGCCGCAAGGGGTTGAAACTGGAAGTAGATTTTCTACAGAGTTAGATTATCTACGAAGTTTCACCAGAGGCTTTGTCTGGTACCGGGGGTGATAGGGATACACACGTGCAGGTCTCGGGTTCGTGCCCTGTCATCTGTATCTTGTTGATCTCTCGGGGGATACGGACAGGCATGGGGTCTTCCCTATGTCTATATTTCATGGTTGCCGTTCACCGTCGCCGAACGGAAGGGGTTTGGAGTTTTCCCCGCCTCCCACCGGTGAGGATACTGCATCCTTGCAATGTAGTATCGACCGTTCCATCTGCCTGGGGTCTCCGTGCCTGCAGGTATGTAAAAATGTCCAGTCTGTATCTCTTGCCACAGGGCGACCAATCCCGTGAAGTATGGTGTATAAATCACGATTTGGTAGTAGCTTAGCCATTTGCTTTGCTGCGCAGCTCCAACCGGTGAGTTTGGCCGGTAGCGTGGGGATCAGGAGGCCCCGGGACTGAGTTCCCGCCTGATCATTTGGTGTAGGACCCCTAGTGGGAGCATCACGCGGGTTGTGGTTGATACCAAAATCGCTGGTAGAGACTTCGTGCTCGAATGTGGAGTTGCATTGCAATCGGGTGCTACAGACCCATAGAGTAGCAGAGGTGGTAAGATAGGCCTCACCTCCGCCAATGGGGATTATGTTCCATACTAGCATAATCAATTTGGTATCTCCTGGCTGCGAAGAAAGGGCTGCCAATATGTGTTAATAGCACAATTGTCAGCCCCTTTTCCTAGATAGCTAAGTTTACTTGGCTATCCCAGGGGGGCGTTGACAATCGCATTGTAATATCCCCAGTGTGTCGCACACCGTGGGTAAGGCCTTCACGGCGAGACTCACGTTAAACCCTCGTGGACTTCCCTCGGTACTCCTTCGTACTTTACTTTAAGGTCGGGGTTTTTGAGTAAACGGGATTCATTTCGCAGAAATTGCGAAATGGCTCCGTTTCGGGACTAAAAAGCAGTGATACGACAAATCTGCCATCTTCATCTCTTCGCATAATTTGTCTTCCTCTGAAATTATGTGAGGCTTCGGCACGTCTTCAATGTTCCAAATCTTAAGAGTTGATTGTTCGGCTCCAGGTGGTTGTAATATGAAACCACGACTTTAGTGGCCTGGGTTGAGAGATTTTGCCCGTTAAAATCCAGCCAAACATCGTTTTTTGAGCAATGAGATTACTACTCTGATGTTTCTTGACGTCGGCAAGCATAATTTTGGAACATACGTCGCCGCCTAGCAATAAGTCCTTCGAGCACTTTAGGTAACTTGACGTGACTTCTGGTAAATTATAATTTACCAATTAGGCCACTAAATATGTAGAAAGCCGGTCAGTCAACTTTTCTACTCATAGGCATCAGTGGATATCTCAAAACTCGAATCAATAGAAGACCCTATCGATAAATTGCAGATTTTAGTCGATTTTTCGGCTATTGCACCGTTAAGTCCGACAATATTTGGTGTAGTGGTCGAAGTTGTTGCGAAGATCCCGAAGAAGGTACTGTATGCCGCTGAGTGTTATCAACGGGAACCGTGGTAGCAAAACTTTTAAATTTCCTACTATCTTCCGTTCGATTTTTCATATTTGAATTTTTCCTAACATGGCCAGTATTCGAAAGCGTATTTGGTTTATGCCCTCCTCTGATATCGTAAACAGACTCTAGCGCCTGATATCTCGATGTTAAAAATGTATCCATATTTTCCCAAGTAGGTTAATTTGGAGTTGGACCCATCGCAAATCCCTCATCCCTCATTAGTTATGGGGCACGTTTAACAAAGGAGAATTAACAAATAGCGCAATGACCACTAGCGATCAGCGGTTCGCTCATACGCATACACTGCGTAGCAGACAAATGTCTGGATAACGATAGGTTAAGAAGGGAGCGGGGGGAACATAAAGATTTTTTGTGTTTAGTTATCGTCGGTGGAAGCGGTGTGGCTGCGCTGTGTGGGGTTAAATGATGGAAATGCTGACAATAAGAATTGTATAAGAAGGGAATGAGGGTAACACAAAATATTTTGTTTTGTTTACCCGTCCCATACTCCTTAATTGGGACAGCATCTCACGTTGCCTTACTATACATTATGCAGATAAGAGGGATATCAGCACTTTGGAATGTCAGATGACTTCTCTGATTCAAGGGGCAGCAACAACACAAGAATTTTATCAAAGGGTCCATAATCATTTGTCCTTGATATTGAACATAATAAGTTCAATGGATTCATATCCTAAATCTTTGTGTCTACTTACTCAGACGTATAGGGACAAAGCTTTAGATACCTTTGTTCGAAGCTTGAAAGGCGATTTACCAAGACTTCTTGCAATAAAACAGCCTTCAGGTTTGCACAATGCTTTGCATTTATGTTTAAAACTGGAGAATCAGAATTTCAGAATTACGCTCATAACTTGAAATCAAAACGGAACTTTGGTAATGCTGACAATAAGAATTGTATAAAAAGGGAATGAGGGTAACACACGGTGTTGCACGGTGTGGGGATTGAAAACAAAGACGCGAAATGACGATAACAAAAACACGGACAAATGGTGGTGTTTTTTTTTTCTTTAAAGGGAATATCACTCGACTTAGCGACGCTCATGCGTAAATATGTATGTACGGAAGTTATTGTTAAATTAATAATGGTTATCTTTAATTTTAAAGAATTGCTTACCTTTATCTTTCACAAGCTTAACAATGTAAATGGTGTCAATTCTAAAGATTTGCTGACCTAATGCCTACAAGTTGGTTGTTGATGTTGATACTTGATGTAACATTTCTTAAATAACAAAATAATAAACGAAAGCAAAATAAAATAATTTGCTTTATTGCATTTTAGTTCTTAAGTTTCTTTATTGTAAAATAAATTAATACAGTTTAGTTTCAATATGTTTAATAAATAACAGCATCTTCAGACTACATGTCTGAACATATTTTTAAAAAACAAAAAAAAAATCAAAACGGGAAATAACTGGCGTCCAACGTGGGGCGCAGCAGGACAATTGTGTTAAAAAAGAAAACTAATTTTTTAAACAAAAAAAGTGAATATGTAAAATGAAAACCTACATAGGAGCCCAATCATCCGACTACACTTAAAGATTTTACTGACTGGGTTCCGAAGGACAACCCCAATAATCCATCGCCGTCCTTTTCTAGTGAAGTGTGTACCAAAGACCTGAGTCAACCGTCGTGGGATAAAAAGGTACAACTAGAGTCACCAACCAATCACCAATTAGGAGAACGCGATGTTGATGTTATTGTAAGTTTAATACAGGGTGGCGCCATAGAACGTGCTTATTTAAAAAATAGACTAAAAAATAAATACTAAAGGTATGGTTAACATAAATCTAAGGCATTGTAGAGTAATAAATGGAGTTTATTTTTTAAAAATAACATCATCTAAATGGTGACCCTCTCTTCGACGGCACTCCTCTAACCTCAAACGAAAATTATTGAAAACTTTCTTCAGTAATACTGGTGCAATGGCTGCCATTTCACCATGGATATTCTCCTCGAGCTGAACGATGTTTCTTGGATTATTACTGTAGACTTTGTGTTTGAGGTATCCCCACAAAAAAATATCAAGAGGAGTCAAGTCTGGACTACGTGGGGGCCATAGGATATCACCTCTTTTCGAAATCAGTTTGCCAGGGAACTTCTGCTTCACCACCGCCTTGGAGTCATTTGATGTGTGACAGGTAGCTCCATCTTGTTGGAACCAAGTTCTGGAATTCACTATTTTTGAACTTTCAATTTCTCGAGTCAAAAATCCGTCCAACATCTCAACACAGCGTTCCGTATTAACCGTGACGTTTTGGCCCCGCGCCTTTTCGAAGAAAAAAGGACCAATTATTCCTCTGCCAGAGATTGCTGCCCATACTGTCACTTTAGGACTATGCAATGGTTTCTGGTGTTTGATTTTGGGCTTTTCACTGTTCTATTGTTACTGGAACATTGTTTGACGGTTTACGAACCCATTCGTAAGGAAATGAGCCTCGTCAGAAAAAAGGATATTGTCAAAATTGGAAAATCGATTAAGCATTTCATTAGCAAATGCGAGCCTTGCTATGAAGTCAGACTCTTTCAATTCTTGTGTTAATTGCAGATTATAACTTCGTCGCGATAATTGTAAAACAGACGATCTCTTGCAAGTCGACATTTGTGGATTTCCTCGTACTGACTCCATAACTCTCTCAACATTGTCTTCGGTCCTAGATGTTCTTGGGCGACCATTTGCTTGTGGTTTAAATGATGAACCGGTCTCTTCAAAACGCTTTACCCATATTTTAATTAAATTAGCACCCGGAGCTTCACTAATTCGCCGTAGTCTATATTCAGCACAATATAGTCGCCTAGTTGCAATATATGAACCAGAGTTCTCGTAAAATGCGCGCAAGTTACATATATAAATGCCGACAACTCCACCGATAAGTTCGATGACTTTATTAAAAGCATTGCTTAATTAAAGTAGGTCAGTTTATTGAACTGTTGATAATTTAATGCATTGTCAATCCCGGAAATATTAATGCTGACTTAACTATTAAGTAAACAATAATAAGTAAGCCAAATTATTGAACTCATTTAAATGCATTGTAAGATCCGGTTGCAATTAAGCTGACACTTATAATAATCAATAAATACAGAACTTAGATGGTAAGCTAAAAGAAATGTTTAGTTTAGTTTCTTGTTTAAAGTAATAAAGTTCATATTAATAAATTTTGTCTTTTTTAGAAACTCAAATATTCGAATAGAATATTTAATTGGCGCAGTCGATAGGATCCAAGTTCAGTGAAAAGGATCCAGTGATACGAATCGTATTTGCAATGCTTAAAATTGTGCAGTGACGGTTTAGTGTAAAAATTCAAATAAAAGAAAAAAAAAACACAAGCCAAAACCACTAAAAGCTAAAACAATCAACACATTTTCATTGTATGAAAAAAAAAAAAAATTATACAACTTGAAAACAGTCGGTGCAGTGATCTCTACAAATAAACCAGTGTTAAAACCGCAAGAGAAAGTGCAGTGAACCACTGAGTTAAAAAACAAAATTTGTAAAAGAAAAAACCACCACAACAAAAGAAAAAAAAAAAAGATATGAACAAGTTAAAAGAACTAACTTTATCATGGAACAAGCTCAACCAAACATTGCTGAACTCCTCGATCAATTAGCTAGGAGAGAACAGCAATTACAACAGTTACAAAATGCTTATGTTGAATTGCAACAACGACAACAACCTTTTTCGAACCAAGTCGACCGTATCTACAAAAATGTTGCACATCTCCCAACATTTACGGGGACGAATGATGTAACTATAAACTCATTCCTGAGCAGTGTAGAGTACTTGATGTCAACTCTAGAAACCGAAGATCTAAGGAAGGAAGCTACAAAAGCCATGTACTACAGAACCATCCAAGGAGAAGCTAAAAACACCGTTATTAATATACAACAACCAGATAATTGGGAACTGATTAAAAAAGTCCTGAAGTTGCGATACAGACCAGATACCGAACCCCATCAAATCTACAGGAGGATCAGCAGCCTTAGAATAAATACTGTAAGTGAACTTGCGATAGAATTACAAAATATTAAATACAAATCTGATGAATTAAATGTATACTACAGAGGTGATCATTGTATTGATTTAAGCAACATAGATAATCTGTTAGTTAATACCGTGAAAGAAATGACTCAAGGAACACTTTTCGACAAAATCTATGACGAACGAGACTTAGGAACAATTATCGACACTATGACAAAAAGAAGATATGAAGACAGTTGTATTCGATCAGAATTTAAAAGGTATAGAAAGGAAGATAAAAAAGGAAAGTATAGTAACAATTATAAAAATCATAACCATGACAACCAACGGAAAAGTCATAATGATACAGACCAACAACAAAATAAAGGTCAAAATAATTCCAAACATTATCCACGAGATGATAATAATAAAAATAATAACACCAATAACTATAATAGCAATAAAAACTATAATTCAAATAGTTCGGGAAGTTATAAATATCAAAAGTATAGGGATAATAATTCTGGACATACTTCAAGGCCAAATTCGGACCAATATCGTCACAATCAACCTAGACAAGACCAGTCTGAGGGTATGGAAACAAATAATACTGAAGTTTATAATATTCAGACGGATGGAAACTCTGAGCCAAACTTACGTCAGGCTTACGGAAGTCAACTCGGACAAAGCCAGAACGAAAATTATAGAACCTTTCAGACAACTACATCAGATTATTTACCAACAATTAATGTAACAATTAACGGAAAACGTTACAGCGCTCTGATAGATACAGGTGCAAATATAAGTCTTATAGACAATAGCATTGAAAAATTTAAAAAACTCTTACTAAAGAAACCAATCGAATTTAGTACCATTACCAAAAAGGATGTAATCAAGTATGAAGTAATCACTAATGCTCCTGAAGAATTTAATCTTCCGGCAAATTCAAAAGTCAATCGGAAAATGACTGAGTTAAATGGCAGCTTTATAATAGGTATTGATTTACTGAATTGTTTTAACACAATGGTTAATTTAGTAGACGGATATATTTCGTTAAACGGACGAATTACACATTTTATATTGAATCCATATTCTAACCTTCAAGTATGTACGTTAGAAGGAACAGAATTCCACTGGGACAGAATACAATCAGAACATTTAAATTCAGAAGAGCACAAGGAAGTTACGAAAATTTGAAAGAGATTCAAAAAACTATTCTTTAAAGAAGGTGATCAACTTACGAGCACAATGAATGTACAACATGAAATTCGGACAATAACGAACGAACAAATAAATTCTAAATTGTATAGATATCCTCCACAACATGAATTAGAAGTAAGACGACAAGTAAAAGAAATGGAAGAACAAGGGATTATCAGAAAAAGCAATTCAAAATATTCAAGCCCTTTGATAGTAGTACCAAAAAAAGTCGAGAATTCTGGACAAAAGAAATATAGGATAGTAATAGACTACCGTAAACTTAATGAGGTAACTATTGACGATAAATATCCACTTCCTAACATAGACTCAATTTTAGATAAATTAGGGAGAGCACAATATTTCACTACTATATATTTAGCTAAAGGCTATCATCAAATATTGATTAGAGAACAAGACAGAGAAAAAACGGCATTTGTCACACCACATGGATTATATGAATTCATAAGGATGCCATTCGGACTAAAGAATGCTCCAGCTACATTGCAACGTCTTATGAACGAAACCTTAAGAGACTTCATAAATAAAACATGTGTAGTATTATCTCGATGACATTCTCATTTTCAGTACTTCTCTTCAAGAACATATAAACGCAATTAAAGACATATTTACTGTATTGGAGAAAACAAATTTAAAAATCCAAATTGACAAATGTAACTTTATGAAAAAAGAGACTCAATTTTTGGGACATATTTTGACAAAAGATGGTTTAAAACCAAACCCAGACAAAATTAAAGTAATTCAAACCCTGGAATTGCCAAAAACAGGGAAGCAAATTAAAAGTTTTTTAGGTGTAACAGGCTACTACAGAAAATTTGTAAAAGACTATGCAAAGGTAGCCCAACCTATAACAAAATATTTAAAAAAGGACGTAAAAATAAATACAAAAGACCCAACGTACATTGAGGCTTTTGAAAAATTAAAAATGCTAATTAGTTCACATCCTATTTTACGCTATCCTAATTTTGAAAAAAAATTTACTCTAACAACAGATGCATCAAATTATGCAATTGGAGCAGTTCTTTCGCAAGAAGGACACCCAGTTTGTTTCGCATCGAGAACGTTAAACAGTAATGAGAGAAACTATTCGGCAACAGATAAAGAATTCCTAGCAATACTATGGAGTGTAAACTATCTAAGGCCATACCTATACGGTAGAAAATTTAATATTCTCACTGACCATCAACCCATAAAATATTTACATTCAAAATATAAAGGCAAAGACATGTCTCCAAGACATCAGAGGTGGTTATTAAAATTGGGAGAATATGATTTTAACATAGAGTACATTAAAGGCAAAGAAAATCATGTAGCGGATTTTCTTAGCAGAATTGAAAATAATGAAAACTTAAACAAAGAAGAAATATTCGAAGAAATTAACAATGAATCAAGTTATTCATCTGATGATGAAATAGATGCTAAAGTTGTGAATAACGTAGTAGATGATAATGTATCAATAACAACAAAACTATTAACAGAACAAACAGGATTTACAGACATCTACATGAAAAATCAAGAAATTGTTAATAATTCTGACATAGTCATACATATGGTTAATCTACATGAAATTGAAAACATATTTGATAACATTGCAAACAATATAATTTTATCGAAAATTGAAAACAAAAATATACTTCAATTAGAAATATTAGACGCTAGAAACAAATTAATGACACTTATACCAAAAAGTAACCGACAAAGACGTGGTCTTATCAACGGTGTTGGAACTTTATCAAAATGGCTATTTGGGACAATGGACGAAGAAGACAGACAGAATGTTCAAAACCATTTAATAAACATCGATCAACTACGGACGAACAATGATCAACAGGTAATAATTAACGATTATCTTAATGTTACAATAAATCATTTAAAAACTATCATAGAAAATGATAGGAATAAAATTGAAAATGAGTTAAATTCTCTAAACAAATATTTGGAAGAAGAAAATAATAAACATTTATACTTAGAACAGTTGACTAATATTCAACTATTGAAAAATAAAATTGAGAGTTTACAAGACAATGTAGTCTCAGCAAAATATGGAATTATACATCCAAATATTTTAACAAGTTTTGAAATACAAAAATATAGTATAGATTATAACAAATTAAAATATATACAATTTGGAACAGCATATTTTAATAATAACTACTTACTTTTCGGAATTAAAATACCAAAAAATTTTGTAACAATTAAATTGAGAGCTATCGTACCCATACCAAATGAAGAAAATAATGAAATAGATTCTAAGATACAAGAAATATTCGAATATGAAAATATGACTTATCAATTTGAACCAAATAAACACATAAAAGATTTAAAACTAAGTTCACATTGCGTAATTAAAAACAACTGCCAATTACTAAACAATAAAGATTTCGAAATATTGGAGTTGGATATAGACACAATAATAGTTAAGAATGCACAAAATGTATATGTAAATCAAACTTGTAATACTGAACAAATGGTTTTAAATGGAAATTTTTTAATTAATTACAATAATTGTTCTATTAGAATAAAAGATTACTATTTTTCCAATTATATGGAAATAGCAGAAGAAAAACATATAATTATAAATAATAATTCAACTCAGAATTTTACACACAAAATATCATTTGAAAAAATTAACAAAGAAAATCAAGCTAATATAAGAAACATTAAAGAAGTAAAGAATCATAGTAAAATAACATATGGATGCAACCTAATTGTAATTATTGTAATAATTTGCGTATTTTCCATTCTTTTTACTAAAAATAAATATATAAAAATACAATTAAATAGAAGAATTCAAGAGAATTCTAATCTAAAGGGGAGAGCAGTTACATATATAAATGCCGACAACTCCACCGATAAGTTCGATGACTTTATTAAAAGCATTGCTTAATTAAAGTAGGTCAGTTTATTGAACTGTTGATAATTTAATGCATTGTCAATCCCGGAAATATTAATGCTGACTTAACTATTAAGTAAACAATAATAAGTAAGCCAAATTATTGAACTCATTTAAATTCATTGTAAGATCCGGTTGCAATTAAGCTGACAATTATAATAATCAATAAATACAGAACTTAGATGGTAAGCTGAAAGAAATGTTTAGTTTAGTTTAGTTTCTTGTTTAAAGTAATAAAGTTCATATTAATAAATTTTGTCTTTTTTAAAAACTCAAATATTCGAATAGAATATTTAATTTGCACGCAAAATGTCAACGATGTAGGCGCTCCCGCCTGCGCCTTTTCTACCCCGCAAAAAAAGATGATGTAATATGAACGTTCTATTGCGCCACCCTGTATTTAAGTATATTTATTTAAAAAAAAGAGAAAAATATTTGCAGTATAAGAAATATCATTATTATTGAAACAATTAATTAAAACAAAAAAAAAGATAAGTTCAAGAAATGTGTTTTTGATAAAAATGGATGTAAATTAAATTAATTGAAGATAAAAAATATTCTAAAATTAAAAATTAATTGAAAATTAATTAACGAAAGATCAATATAAAGTAATTTTTTATAAAAAGATAAGGACAAGTAAAGAAAAAGGAAGAAAAAAAGTATTTGCCACAGGATTATTCTAAAAAATATATATAATAAAAATCTGCGATTCCTACGGGACCATCCAGATTATTACTTGAAATATTGTAAGAAAAAGGAAAAAGTATTTCCTGCGGGATTATTCTAAAAGATATATACATATATATGTATAATAAAAAATCTGCGATTCCTACGGGATTCAGATTATTAATTGAAATAATAAAAAAGAGAAAATTGTTTCCTACGGAATTTACAAAGGATTACAATCAAAAGGGGAAAAACTATTGCAATAGCATATAAATTTATTTTCATTGAAGCTATTTTGTGTTTACTCTTTTGTTGATTTGTTTGTTTTGTTCGGTTATGCCTGTTTGAGAAACTTATTAACTCATTTTCATTACGAAATAAGTTCTGCAGGAACATTCTTTTACGGGAACATGTTGAGGTCCTTGTTATATTTAATAATAGATAATATCAAACCCAAATAATCTTGTTAGGCCACCTGTCTTGAATGTACCACAGAATCAGCGAATTAATATGGCTGAATTACAGGAAGAAATTAGGAGGATAATAGCTGAGACTCTTCGGGAACAGGCTAGGTATCCTGCTGCTCAAATTGATCAGGATCAAGTGATCGGCCGGCAACACAGGGGAGCCTTATGTGACTTGGATAAGGTACCTGATATCTTTACATGTCTTAGGGAATTTTCTGGTCAGCCAGGGGAATATAGTTCCTGGAGGAAATCTGTTGAGATAATATTAGGTATATACCAACATCTTAAGGGTCTTTGGTGTATTTTGGCATATTGAATATTATAAGGAATAAGGTCATTGGCAATGCAGACGCCATACTTGAGTCATACAACATACCCCTTAATTGGGACAGCATCTCACGTTGCCTTACTATACACTATGCAGATAAGGGGGATATCAGCACTTTGGAATGTCAGATGACTTCTCTGATTCAAGGGGCAGAAACAACACAAGAATTTTATCAAAGGGTCCATAATCATTTGTCCTTGATATTGAACATAAGTTCAGTGGACATAGGATATGAATCTTTGTGTCTACTTACTCAGACGTATAGGGACAAAGCTTTGGATACCTTTGTTCGAAGCTTGAAAGGCGATTTACCAAGACTTCTTGCAATAAAAGAGCCTTCAGATTTGCACAATGCTTTGCATTTATGTTTAAAACTGGAGAATCAGAATTTCAGAATTACGCTCATAACTTGAAATCAAAACGGAACTTTGGTACCATTCCTTCACGAAATCAATCTACTCTAAATGCTTCATGACACCAATTTCCTTCATATTCTTCACGAAGCCAATCTCCTTTACGAAATCAGAATAATTTTCATCCTGAATTGGCATACATTCCATCGCCACCTCGACCTAATAAAATTCCAGATACGGTTCAGGGAAGAGATATGTTCAACCAAGGACTGAGAAGTTATCAGCACCAAGGTGCTATTCCTAAATATAGCCGATATCAAAATTACATACCACCAAGACCTTTTGCACCGAAATCACAACCCATGCCTGAGTCCGTGGACGTGGGCCAAAGTATTAGGACGGAGAACATCAATTACATGAATAGACCTTCAAACAATGGATTTTTTGGCAAACGACCACTACCACCACAGAATACAGAAGCTCGGAGACAAAGCAGAAATTTTCACTTAAGATCCGAGATTCCCTATGGAAAGGCAGGACACGGACGAAATTGACCAGGAAACAATAGAAGACACTTCTCACGAACAAACTTTATACGATTACGACAATGACAATGTTGACAACGTTAACGAGGTCCATTTTTTAGATTGAACTCGTCCATTCTTCCATATTTTGAGTGTAAGAGGGAAAACGGACAAATCCTTAAAATTCTAATCGATACTGGCTCCAATAAAAATTATATACGACCAGATCTTGTAAAAAACCCTATTCCACACAAAAAATACTTTGGTGCAAATTCAATTGCAGGTAAAGTAGACATTCAATTTTACACAAAAGCTACATTATTTGGAAGAACAGACGTATCAGTTAAGTTTTTTTTACTTCCAGAACTAAAGACTTTTCATGACATTCTTGGTAATGACACCTGTTTATGCCAGAATTGAATTTCATCGATTGTCTCTGAACTATTATCGCAGGTGGTCATGAGTTTACTGACACTACTGTGTGGTAAAATTTTACTTCAGCGGTCGTGTTCAAAATGGTTAATATTTCGTGACAAATAATGCAACCTTTGCTACTTCAGGCAGTTCTCTTTTGGAAACCTAACCGACATAAAGTGCATCTCTAAAGGTAATAAAATAAATCCCCAGTTTTTATTCTTACAACAACAATTAAATTCTCGTCTTTCACTTCTCATAAATTAAAATAATTGTTTATTTTCGCCCCCGCCTTAACATTTGGTCCGATCGAGCCGGATAGGCAATCATTGAAATTTAAGAGATGTGTTCATTTCAGTAGTTTGTCCAGCATTTTCCACTCATCGCGGTCATCGGTATGTATAGATTGATCATTAATAGTGATAATCACTCATAGAGAGTCGAGCCAATAATGTGTCATGTACATATATAACAACGAAAGATTTTGATATCTATTGAGTGAACTACGCTTTCCCACTGTTATAAAAGAGACAACCAATGTCAAGCGGTAATCGAGTGTACTTATTATATTGTATTCGCATAACCATATTCCCAAACACACGAGACTTATGGAATTATAAGAGCAAGTGATAACGCGCAAACCATTTAAGTGTTTCCCAATCGCAATGTTTCATTTATGTTTAATTTTGGGAATGGATATAATATCCATTATACATAACCGATATACACTTGAGATTAACAACTTACAATCAAATGTAATATTTAATATTATTGAAAAAATAATTAATAATAATCGGACATTTTACATAAAAAAGTTAGGCAAAAACGAAATAAACAAAAAAAATTGTTTTCCACATTATTTTCCGCATACATTGTCGAAAATACCTGAAGAAGTGAACACAATAGTCACAATATTGGATATCCGGATGTCCTTACACACGACTACTGTACAAATTAAGGACGTGTACTACAGGATGGCTCAATAGAACGTACATATTGCATCATCTTTTTTTGCGAGTTAGAAAAGGCGGGGGGGCGCCTATATCATTGGTTTGGCGGGCTCATGGAGTTTTAGTCGCTATGAATCACTTCGACGGGAAGCGTCGCGCATTTTGCGCATTTTACGAGAACTCTCGTTCATATATTGCTACTAGGCGACTATATTGTGCTGAATATGGACTACGGCGAATTAGTGAAGCTCCGAGTGCTAATTTAATTAAAATATGGGTAAAGCGTTTTGAAGAGACCGGTTCAACATTTAAACCACAAGCAAATGGTCGCCCAAGAACATGTAGCACCGAAGACAATGTTGAGAGAGTTATGGTGTCAGTACGAGGAAATCCACAAATGTCGACTCGCAAGAGATCGTCTGTCTTACAATTATCGCGACGAAGTTTGCAACGAATTTTAACATTGGATCTTAAACTGCATCCATATAAGCTGCAATTAACACAAGAATTCAAAGAGTCTGACTTCATAGCAAGGCTCGCATTTGCTAATGAAATGCTTAATCGATTCTCCAATTTTGACAATATCCTTTTCTCTGACAAGGCTCATTTCCTTATGAATCGATTCGTAAACCGTCAAAATTGTCATTACTGGAACAGTGAAAATCCCAAAATCAAACAACAGAAACCATTGCATAGTCCTAAAGTGACAGTATGGGCAGCAATCTCTGGCAGAGGAATAATTGGTCCTTTTTTCTTCGAAAATGCTCGGGGCCAAAACGTCACGGTTAATACGGAACGCTATGTTGAGATGTTGGATGGATTTTTGGCTCGAGAAATTGAAAGTTCAAAAATAGTGAATTCCAGAACTTGGTTCCAACAAGATGGAGATACCTGTCACACATCAAACGACTCCAAGGCGGTGGTGAAGCAGATGTTCCCTGGCAAACTGATTTCGAAAAGAGGTGATATCCTATGGCCCCCACGTAGTCCAGACTTGACGCCTCTTGACATTTTTTTGTGGGGATACCTCAAACACAAAGTCTACAGTAATAATCCAAGAAACATCGTTCAGCTCAAGGAGAATATCCATGGTGAAGTGGCAATTACACCAGTAGTAATTACTGAAGAAAGTTTTAAATAATTTTCGTTTGCGGTTAGAGGAGTGCCGTCGAAGAGAGGGTCACCATTTAGATGATGTTATTTTTAAAAAATAAACTCCATTTATTACTCTACAATGCCTTAGATTTATTTTAACCATACCTTTTGTAATTATTTTTTAATCTATTTTTTAAATATGCACGTTCTATTGCGCCACCCTGTATTTCTAAGAGTATATTATTTAAATAATCATTCGATTTAAACTCGTTTATTACATTTCTGATTAACTCATTCATTTATATTCCGTTCTTCGGTATTATCTATTATATGCCGTAGTTTTAACTGAGTTCTGGTGCATATAATCAATAAATAACATCAAAATGACGTATTTAGAAAGTTTTATACGGGCTTCAGACCGTGTCGTAGAATTGCAAGTATACTTTTCGGTCGTCCCAGATTCGGAACACACTATTCATTCCCTAGAAGGCCAAGAGGATGAAATTATTCATCTTTGGAATGCTCTTCGATCTGCTTATGATTTACTTCTGTCTAAGTTGCAGTGCATTGAGGAAGAAGTCGATTTGATAAGCATTCGAGGGAAATTCTATACGACTTTTAACCCATATATGCAGTACTTATCTAAAGCAAATGAAATGGTTGATGCAATTCTCTCCAACATAAAACGGTCACAGGAGATTGATAATGGTGGAATAATTCCAAACCCGATTATTAACCTTTCGCCTTGCGACTCAGATATATTTAGCGGTGATAACGCTTCTTGGCCTATATTTAGAGACATGTTCTCGGCCTTATAAGAACAATTCCCGACTATCACCTGTAGAAAAGCTTTGCCATTTGGTAAAGAAAACTCAGGCAGAAGCTCGTGATATTCTCAGGACATGCCCCCTTACGAATGAGAGGTTTGAAATGGCGTGGAAAAACCTGGTAGACAGGTACGAGAATAAGCGAGTTCTTATCAATGCCCAGCTTAAGATTCTTTTTAACATTTCTAAAGAAACTTGTCCAAACATTAAAGGTATACAGCGAACTATCAATGATTGCATAGCTAACCTTCTTCTTAATATAAAGACAGCAGAATGGGATATAATTTTTACCTATTCATGTTCGACATGTCTCCCTAATATCACGCTGAATCTTTGGGAACAATCCATTTCATCTACCAAGGACTTACCTACCTGGAAGCAAATGGATTCATTCCTGGCATTAAGATACC
Source organism: Philornis downsi (assembly GCA_019455685.1). Taxonomy (NCBI): domain Eukaryota; kingdom Metazoa; phylum Arthropoda; class Insecta; order Diptera; family Muscidae; genus Philornis; species Philornis downsi. Next base: position 10,282 of record JAHXMU010022371.1, on the reverse strand, counting down.
AAGCTCTGGAAGCAGTTGCTTTTATCAGAGCACCTACTGGCTCTCAGGTACCTTCTAAAGCAATCAAGATTAATACTCGAAATGATCCTAAAGGAAAGAACATAAATGCTTACCATACTCAAGTGTTGAACAACACAAAGCAATGCACTTTTTGTTTTGACTCCCACCCTTTACGTTTATGTTCGAACTTTTTAAGGATGCTAATTGACGATCGGTGTGCTGTTGTGAAACAACAAAAGCGATGTACGAACTGTCTTGCCATTTCTCACGAATTTAAAAGGTCCAAAATCAATATGTCTGCTCCTTATGCCGAAAAAGGCATCACTCCCTCTTACACCGATCTAATACTACTGCTGATGCAGTAATATTACAAAGGCGTACCTCTAACCCCAGTACATCGTCTACAAATTCGAACACACAACCCCATAGAGCAGGTGCCAATTCATCTCCCCCAAACACTGGCGTCACGCCGTCAAATTCGCGTCAGGCCTACACTACTCGAATACAGTCCACTCCCTCCACTTTAATTATTTTAGGCACTTCTCTAGTCGACGTTCGTGTAGGTGATTATAAATGTAGAGTTCGTGCCCTTATTGACCCCGCATCTGAAGCTTCTTTTGTCACCACACTGCTGTAACGTAGACTGCTATTACCTGTTCGTTGCTCTCGATGGCAGACTTTGAAGCCAACAAGAACTATGATATTGATATTCTCTTAGGCGGTGATGTTTACCCTCAAATTCTTATAGATGGCATTCAATGGGATCATGATCATAACTTTGTTGCTCAG
>JAHXMU010022357.1:36267-76483 GCA_019455685.1 Philornis downsi | reverse complement strand
ACAATGGGGCGTGGTACCTCCCATACAAACCATGAATTAAATATCCATGGCCTTTCTTATTATAATAGACCGATTGATGAAATATTTCCAATAAAAATAAAATTTGAAGGCAAAGCAACGTTTGCCGGGTCGGCTAGTTTATACTAAAATGACTAATTCTAGAATACGCTACGATATTTCAAAGAGAACACATATTTACATAATGGGTGCAACAAAGACAAACATATTTACAGAATAGTGTTGTATATCCGTAGACTTAATTCTAGAATGTTCTTATTTACATAGCAAGTGAAAAGGAGATAATACACTAAATAATGGGAGTGAGAGGAACAAACATAACTTACTGTCGTAAACGTAATTCTAGAAAAGTCCCTCCCAAAGATAAAGAGGGAAAGAGATACATCATCATCATACTTGAATGTTCTGGGAGCGGTTTTGATGATCTTTCTAGAATATACACTTTGAGAAATTACACTCACATACTGCAATACAATCCAATGCAATATTTTGTAGTTTGACATAACTGGTTGGGATGGAATTACTAAAACCGAATTTTTCTTTAATGGATATTTTAGAGAAGTTTTTGTGAGTAACATGAAGTCTAATACACGATTGATGTGTAATATTTGTGTAAATAAGTGATCCCTAAGAAGCGAAACTTAATTTTAAATTACCATACTAATTGCAAATTGTCGTTTCATCTAACTCTGGCCATATAGTTCACATAAAATAATCATCTAATCAGCAATCATTGAATTTTTTTTAAATATTTTTCCAACTTTTTTTAATTATTTCCCAGAAAACTGGAATTTTCTCAAGAATCCATGGCCAGTTAATAGTTTGAATAGTTTGTTTCTCCTTTCCTTACCTTACATTGTTGTCCTAAATTAGATCGTGCCTACATCGTCCACTTGCAGGACATTATTTTTCTTGCCGCAACACAAATTTCTTTCTTACATTAACTAGTTCAATTTCAGCTAACAATTTACGATGTCTTAAATTCAATTTCTTTCTTCATTCATCCTGTTTCGTTCGATTCGTTGTTGACGACCAGGCCAGCCAGTGAGGTTGGTTGTTAGCATTGACAGGAGAATGAGGAGGTTTCATACAAATTTATGTTAATGCAAAACTCTAGAATCGTGTAAATCTTGTTTACTTTGCCAGGCAGTGCTGATTTTTTACTTTTGTTTACAATACAACAGCAAAAACAACAACAACATATAGGCTAATAGTGGCAGCAGAAAGAAAGCTTTAAATATTTGTGTGTATAGGTGTGATAGGTATTGCAACAAGTCTGAAGCATGCACGCGCGAACGTAACATGTTTGACAGAGGCGACCAGTAGCGTGTTTGTTCGATGTATGAGGCCATGAATAAATCGTCAGTGGTGGCAGATTTGTGGGGAAATACAACAAAATAACTAACTAAATCTTAAAGGATAATGCTAACTGTCATCACAAGAAAACAATTGATTGAAATAACAACCAGTGATGTTAATTATTTGTGGTTGTTTCCAACACTGGAATAGAAAGATGATATTAGAAAATATGTAAATACGTCATAATGTGTAATATAATATGTCTAGAGTGTCCGTCGGGAAAGTATACTACTTTGTTTTGCCGCAATTTTGGAAGACATTAGCCTTGACAACTCATATTTGGCAGTCGTGAAGTAGAGACGCGGCAAATTTATTATGGAAAAATATTCGATAAATAAAACGTGTTGTAATCGTTAAAACATTTTATCAAATTTAATCATCGATTACTGTGACGATGAGAAAGTTACGTGAAATTTTTGGAAGAAACAACGTGCCAACAAGACGCACTATTTATCGTGTAGTGAATGATTTCGAAGAGAGAGGATCTGTAGCTGATAGGGCCAAGCATGGACCACCACGTACTGCAAGATCGGCTGAAAACATTACTCCTGCTCAAGAAAGTGTTCAAAACAATCCATTAACCTTAACTCGACGCCGTGCACAGGGGCTTGGCCTTCAAAGAACAACTTTGACCACAATTTTGGACAAGGATTTGCATTTGTTTCCATTTAAGATTCAGTTGACACAAGAGCTTCTTCCACAAGACCATTTACGCCGCCGTACATATGCCAATACGATGTTACAGCTCGTCCATGATTACCTCGATTTTCATGCAAAGTAGTCTAGAAATCAAGGAATAAAATTGTTGTATGAATGGTGATAAAAATCAAACCTATGTATTGACTTCACTACTATCTCAAAAAATAACACTTAGATTTTCAAGTGGCATCGCAGGGAACCAGTTTAAAGTTGTTGTTTAGAGAACTTTTAAGTTTAAGTCCAATAAACAGAAATTTCGTAAGCCGACTTGCCGCAAAGATGGTGTCATTAGTTTGAAAAACAAATTATTTTGGTGAAATGTGGCAACCTTATAAAACATATGTTTTAAGTTTCGAGACACCACGTTGTTTAGTATTTTTATTTGAGCCACCGAAAGTAAACGATCTCAGTGAATTTGTAAACATGGACAAAATTGGTCACCGTCCATGTTTACAAATTCACTGAGATCGTTTACTTTCGGTGGCTCAAATAACTCAATACTTCCATTTGAAAGGTCTCAGCCAAACCAATATTAAAACCGAGCTAGATTTTACTCTGGGGAAGTTTGTTCCTTTGTTTATGACTGTAAAATATTGGATAGCAGAGTTTAAACGAGGCCGTACGAGCTTCCAAGACAAACATAGTAGTGGTCGACTAATTGAGGTGTTCATTCCAGACATAGTTAAGGCAATCCACAATGTGGTATTGGATGATCGTCGGCTAAAGGTGTGTGAGTTAGGTAAAAGGATAGGCATTTAAAAACGTGCTGTACATCGTATATTGACCAAAGATTTGAAGATGAGAAAGCTGTGCGCAAGATGGGTGCCGTGCTTGCTTTCAATAGAACAAAAACCTCGTCGTGAAGATGTTTCAGTAGAGTGTTTGGCGATGTTTCGCTGCAATAAAGTCGAATTTTTGCGTCGATTTATAACCATGGATGAGGTATGGATTCAATACTTCACACCTGAGACGAAGTAACAGTCAAAGCAGTGGACTGGAATGGGAGAATCGTGTCCAAAGAAGGCGAAGACGGTTGCATCTGCGGGCAATGTCATGGCGTCAAGGTCATGTGTCATGGTGGGCAAAGTTTTGGGATGGTGGGATAAGTTTGGGATTATATTTATTGATTATCTTTAGAAAGGAAAAACCCTTAATGGCGAATGTTATGCTAATTTATTGCAGAGTTAAGGTGATGAAATTATGGAGATAGACCACATTTGGCGAAAAAGAAAGTTGTTTTATCAAGACAATGCTCCAGTTCGCACATCCGCTATTGCGATGGCCAAAATTAATGAATTAAAGTTCGAATAGCTTCATCACGCACCTTATTCGCAACATTTAGCTCCGTCGGACTTTCTATTCACAAACATGAAAAAATGTCTGGGTGGTAAACGATTTGTCAGCAATGAAGAAATGGAGTCTGTAGTTGATGGCTATTTTAAGGACTTTGGCAAATCTTACTGTAAACAGGATATAGAAGCCATTGAATAGCGTTGGAAAAAGTGTATCGATCTGAAAGGAGATTATGTTAAAAAATAAAGAAAATTTTTCCAACGTTTTTGTTTCTTCATTGTTAGGTCGACTGGTTTTGGCTGGGGTTAGTCCAGGTTCATGTTCAGATTTCGATGAATGACAGGACATATATATGTAATTTTATATTGACCAAAAAATATGTTCAATGTCGAAAAACGGAAGGACGAACTTTCACCCAAAAATTCGGAGATTCGAGAATTAGTTCAGGCGTACGGTTTCTGGGGCTTCTCACTTGGAAACGATCTAGTAATAATGTTTCAAATTTTTAGCTAAAAAAGTCTACATGTATGTAAATATTTATAAAATCAAATCTCATAATTCGGCGGCATTTTTAAGTCTTGGCCCAACCAAAGTTCGAATCCTCCCATTAATGCTGGCCACTTTTTCGAATATGTATTCTTAAAAAAAGTAATTATATAGATGATCTGCTTCAATGAGTCTATGAACAACAATGGGAATAAACCCGTTACATGTGAAAAATATCCACTGTCGTCCATGGTTTGTAAAGGGAATTGGTTTATTTTGGGTTAACTAACTTAATACCATTCTGGTCATTCGAAATATAAAAAAATAATTTGTGTTTCAATCTTAAGTTTTACGTCCATGATCATTGACGGCACAGTCACATAAATACATACGTCGATGACCATAAAAGCATCCGTTATATGTTAATGCGATCTAATTCACGTATAAACCCTGCGGATAGAAGTTGGTGGGGGTCAAAACTTTATTTTCCCACAATATCTAATTGAGGTCATTTGTTTGAGATTCACTCAAGAACATATTAATATTTGAATGCTGAATGGAATTTAGACTAAAATTCGTGATTAAGTCGTTAAGCTTGTCAAGAAATCACTATTTCCATCACTTATAGGCCTATCAAAGATCATCAAAATTTGTGTAAACAAAAGCAAGTAATTAACATTTCTTTTCATAAAATTAGGACAGAAGATTAAATGAACTTTTGTTGTTGTTGTTCATTTCAGTTAATATTAAACATGGCAGAGCATACTACGAATGATAGCCCAAAAGTTGACCTTTCCATCACTCTCTCTCTTGTAGGAAAAGAATATATTAGTTTCACTCATTATTTTATAAGGTAAACAGAAGAAGAGCTTTCACTCATTTTCTGGCTAGAGCTTTTCTCAACCAGGCTACAAGTTCAGTCATGGCTTTAAACTTTAGCCAACCAGCCAGCATGCAACGAAACAACAACAAACAGCCTTGGCATTGACTTTGACTTCTTCTACCAGCTGTTGCTGTTGGCTAAGAGCGATGTAATGCAGCCAACTATCAAGCAGTTGTTAAAGGTATTTCTTAACAAAAGGTTGTATGTTAACGGAAAGAAACAACGCGCACGCGTAGTTCGATATCAACGCAACGAAAAGCAAATCAAAAGAACAAAAAAAAAAATAAACTCTTATTAAACAAAGACGCAGAAGGAACCCTCTGTTAAAGTTCTTGGAGTGTGAGGCACAACATCGTGTTTGTTGCTTAAGTCTTTTGTTTTGATGATTCAATTTTAATGGATACTGGCTGTTTAGTTTACGCCAACGATCGTTTAATCATCGCCGTTGTGCTTCATAAACTAAATCATATCATTTATATATAAAATACGGCTGAAAATTGAAGTTTTCTGCAAAAATTAGTACGTAATTTCGCAAGAGCGTGTTTAATATCAATATCTGAAGTGTTGAGGCATAATTAAATTTTATTGTATAATTATTTTCTAAAACAACAACAACAACAGCAACGATATTGTAAAGTTGTAAAACAAGCAAAAGTTGAAAAATAAATATTCATAAAATGAGAGTGTATTCACGGGATCCTACTAATGACAATAATGGTGATAATAATGATCGTAAAGCAAGTGCAGCAAGCAAGACAACAACAACATCATTATCGCCGTCGACATCATTGACCACTTTGACATTATCATTATTGTCGGTGCCCCAACAGAAACGTCTTCCTCAGTGGTCAATGCCTATCAAATTATACGCATTTGTATTCGTTATGCTTTGTCTGCCTTATTTCGAAGCAACAGCAGCAGCTGTTTCTCCAGCTCAGGGGGCTGTGACAGCCGATGCCGCCATAGCCAAAGGATTAAAGATAACGCGCATGCGTTCACCCAAGATTGCTCACATCCATGTATTGCAAGCTGTACCCGAAAGTTTGCCAAATAATAATGAAAATCTCACTGATTTAAAGGAAAACAAAACAAATATTAATGCAGCGGCGGGTAGATTTGGTGAGTCGCCAATATAAGTTTAAGGTTTTGATTAGATTTATCAGAGATTATTATCAATATACAGTTTGGGATTGGCTTTTTTTTTTAAATTAATGATTGCCAGCAACTAACTCGAGAGCCAATTTATTGTTTTACTATTGAGAACCGTTTGGAAAGTTCTATTAACCTCTTTTCAAAATCTATCTGTTTGGCCAATCAAACTGATGAAAATTATTCTATAGCTATTTTGTGCAAACAAAAAGTGAAACTCTTTAATGTCTAGCAATATTTCTAAGCGAAACCAGGTAACGAAGTGAATGTTTGAGAATCTGAAACTACTTTAGAAACGCATAGCAGCAGGTGTGATAAAACAATGTTACTCCTGTTGAGATTGATATTTCCGTTCCATTTGGTATTTTATTGAATGGATCATTGATCAATAAAAACGATTCAAATGCAAATTAACTAGATTTCGATTTAGAATTAAGAATAAGAAGTTTCTAATTTCAATCATCTGAGTATATTGTGATGCTTTTGCTTTTGTATGGAACCAAAGAAAAGGTATTTTATTTCCAGCGTCTTTAGTAGGAATAAAACAGATGGATTTAGCAACTCCGGCCACCTCACAATTGGCATTGACTCCCCCATATATACATCCAAGGCATTTTAATGAATATATAATATTCTCTTAAATGATAAAATATTTTAAAAATGTATATTAAAAGTAATCATTCAACACACACAGGTATATATCTTGTAGTATATCTAACTAATCTCGCCTTTTGAAGGGCTTCTCATATTTACGTGCCAAACTGCTACAGTCTGCATTCGCCCTAATATACTCTCTCTCCCTATGAATATCCTATATATCGCATAATTTTTTTTTTGTCAGAGCAATACAAATTTTTTGTTTGTCTAAAGTAAATTATAAATAAAGAAAAATTGAACAAAATGGTATAAACTTTGAACGCTTTGTCACATTTTGATGGCTCTGGCATCAACTCAAAACTAAGGTAATAAAGTTTTAAACTTCCTTTTGCAGCAAAGAAAATATGCTTTATTCTTGAGTATCCTGAAAAAGCAATGATTGTTTTTTTCTTAAGTAACTACGAGTTGTTACCCTCACCAATTAAAATAAATTCAAATATAACTACTCAGATAATATCAGACATTTTAAAGGTGTTCTTTAATAATTTAAAAAAAACTTATACCCATCGACCTCACATCTGGGCAGAAAAAAACGTTAGAGAGGAAAAAGTATAATAAAAAATTTAATGGTGGAATTATTTGAGGGCTATATTCCCTATTTGAAAAAAAACGGAATGTTTTAAAAAATCACCTTTCGAAACTTTGTGTATATCCATACGTCTATAGTTCACATCCGGCTCGAAGGACCAAAATGTATATGCGGGGGGTGGTAATTAGCAATAGTTTCACAAGATTGTGAAAAAAGAGATAAAATACGGAGGGTTAATTTGTGTTCAAAATCTTTATTTTCAAGTCCGTACAAAAATAAAATCGCCATCTACAAAACCATATTGAAGCCAATATGGACATACGGCATCCAGTTGTGGGGAACGGCATCGGCTTCTAACATAAATAAGCTACAGAGAAGACAATCAAGAATCCTGCTCCAAATTTGTAGTGCCCCGTGTTATATTAGGAATGATAACATACACAAGGATTTAAACATTCCTTAGGTTTCCAAGGAAATAAGAAAATTAAGCAAGTCATATATGTATATCGAAGTTGACCTCCCACTCAAACCCACTCGCTCAAAACCTTCAACATTTTCCCGGTCATATACGGCTAAGAAGAAAGGACACGCTAGATTTGGTCCGGTAATAAAAAGGTCGGCTCGCCAAAAAACAAGATCCGGCAATAGCAGAATACTTTAGTTTAAGATAGGATTAAGATTTGAATAGTTATTGTAAATTTCTAAAGAAAGATTCAATAAAGAAAATGAATGAAAAAAAAAGTCCGTACAATACGTATCTTTAGCTGGCGAGGAATTTGGGGAATAGTAATTAACGAGTTCTCTTTTCTTTTAACGCCAAAATTATTATCTCGCGAGCTGTTGCAGATTGAGTGCTACCCATCAACTCATTTCTTCATCACAAGGTGACAAGATCATCGGGTGATAGGTCATTGCTACAATGCCGAGGTGAAAGCTTTTTTTCTACAGAATTAGTCATGGGAATTAGAATTCTTAAATTAGAAGATTCATTAGTTTATACATTAACAGAAGACAATAGAATTTTTCGAACGGTTTGCCCTGCTGACTTCAAATTTGGCATCAAAAAAAACCTTTAATTTCGTCTACTGAGCTAAACTAAGATAAATGTTAGAAGAAGTTTCCAGAAAGCGTAATTTCATGCTTTGGCGACGTCAATTGGCCACCAAGATCATGCGATTTGACGCCATAAGACTTTTTTCTGTGGGGCTACGTTAAAGGCCATGTTTACCGCAGGTAATCCCAAAACTTTTGAGCATTTGAAAACCAACATCCGTCACGTTATCGCCGAGATACCGCCCGAAATGTGGGAAAACGAGATCGAAAAATACCTCAAAAAGATCCACTGCTGCAATCAACCCAGATGCGGTCATCTAGATGGCATTGTATTTCATACATAAGTTGCATGTAAGCTTTATTTAACTTTACTTTTAAAACCGAAAAATCGATAACCCGGTATTAATATTAATTGGAATAACTCCTTCCAGTATTTGCTAGGACCATGTATTGCATTTTATGGACATACAAAAGGTTTAAATTTATGAAAAGATACTAAAAACTTTCCACTCTTCTAGAGGTGGGCTTTTTCTGTAAGGGCAAGTTTTTTCTTACCTGACCGATTGTACGAAATTTCGAAGTTAGCTTGAGATATTTTAGTCCAGTGTTTGAGCCTCTAAACTCACGCGGATGGACAGACATGCCTAAATCTATACAGATCAATAAAATATTGCGATCAATACTGTACTAGTATATCGTTTTCTTTATCCTCATCTCAGTCTTCAGTAAAGGATGAACAAGGCGTTTTTTTTTTTTTTGTTTCAGCAAATTATGGAAATTAGTTGGAAAAATTCTTCCAAATTCAATGAAAATCAGAGTTTGAAATATAATGATTTAGAGTCTTCCCATATTAAGGTAATCAGATGACCGGCGGAATTAGACGATTTGTTCCGAACGTAAAGGCAAACTAAATATATTTGCAGCAGTACATTAATATATATAATTATTTTATCATCAAATTAATTTTATATATAAATTCATACATATATCTATTAATCCATATATTCTCCACTACTATGATTATTTTTACTTTCGCTTTGGGCTACATAAGCTAAGTTGAAAGAATACATTGGAAGTATTTTCAATTTTACTAAGAAAATTATATTATAGGTATAAAGGAAAAATTGTGTGTTATAAAGAGATTAAGGTTGATTAACAAGGAATTTAAATTATCATTGACGTTTTCCTATCGACCCCATTTCCATGAATTCTGATCTCTTAGGCAGCCAACTTTGAAAATTGTAGCGTCTGCTTCCAATTTCATCCTGATCTTAGATACTATTCTGGTTTTTATGTTACGCTAAGAGTTAGGAATTAAAAGTAAACAATGTCTTATAGACAAAATTCGTAAAATGTAATTTTTCTGAAAAAAAAAATTCCAAAATGATGCTTGGCAAATGACGACCAAACTGACAGTGTTATTAAAAATCTTATGAAAAATAAATCGAAAATCTCTATCGATAAAATAAATGAAAACAAACAAAAAAACAACTTTCAATAGTCTACAGAAGCAAAAAAAATTGTTATCAAATTTTGATTTTTATAGTTGATTTAACTAGCAGTTAATTATCGAACAACATAATTTGGGGAGTTAATTATGTGTAAATTATCATTAAATAATTCAAACTATACGTTTTTTTAGTATGTGTCTGAAATTTAATATTTTTTGTACGCATCACGATTTAGCTTAATGCATATGGTCGCCTAGATGGCTTCAGAAATGCACAATACGAGTACAAATTTTCTTTCAAATTTTGATAATAATAATAAGATAATAGATAATAATTTATGCTAAAATATTTGTTAATAAATCAACTTTTACCGTTTTGAAGACTTTAAATACCAATCGTCCTAATACTACCATACGTTTATAATTTATTCATGTATTGATGAAAATGGATTGAAAAAACAGAAAGTGAAATATTTGAAAATGAAAACTTGGCGTTATTATTTATTTGGTTATTATTTATACAAAAAGGGCTTTCTCAAAAAAAAAAAAACACAATTGTTGAGGAAACCAAACCAAAAAAGAAAAAAACATTTTTAATAATCACACTAAATCACAAAGTTAAAAAAATAAAAAAAAAAAATTAAAATTAAAAAAATGCTGACCTATAGCATTACTATAATTTTTTATGTAAAATTTTCCGCTGAATCTGAATATATAAAAAAGTAGACCAGTTTCCAAAATACTACCAAGTTTGTATTTTTCGGGTTTTCAAAAAAAGTGAGTTCGCTAAATTGCAATTAGCTTCGAACATACTAAGCCGATTTTAATGTTATGTTAATGAAATTAAAGGTAATTGAATTTCCTTTCAAAAGTATGTGCAAAACTTTTCAATTAAGCTATCAGTTTAAGAGCAATTTCTTGTGTTTTCGAGGATTCCGCATCAATTTTGATGATGATGATCAAATTTGATCATTTTTATCAAAAAAATATTTTACTGCGAATTACGTATGGAAAAAGAATTTACTTCCAGTTTCTTTTTTGGACATTAAGATGTATTCTTTTGAAGAAGAAAATAAGCCCTTGCCGATCAAAATTTGACTGAAAATGTAGATTTGTAGATGTAGACTTAAGCAGATGTAGATGTAAACTAAAGTAAAAATACAAGAAAATCAAAAAATTTCCCCAATTATATGATTGATTAACTATTATACAGTTTAAGGTTGAAATAAATTTTTAATGTGGGTTCAACGCCTGCTAAGGCCACCAATTTTTTATTGTGCGGGAGTCACCTCGTTGTGCTGGCGAATACTTCAAGTAGTCCAGTAATCGGCAAGTTATGAAAAAACTCTCAAAACTGACGTTCCGAATCATCAACGAAAAATTTTATATAAGTTGTGATAATTAAATAGATCAGAATTTTTGTGATCTAGTGATCTAGTGTAGTAATTCCATAACAATTCAAAATAACAAAAATGTATTTTATACCTCACATAATATAATAATAATAAATTCCATATCTTTAGCACTTTCAAGTGAGTTAACTCTTTTTGCTCGCAATAATTCTTGAATTAGTTAAATAAAACTAGTAAGAAATATCTTTTTTATTCTCTCAACATTAATAGCGCCATAGATGATGACGAATATTGATTCTGAAGAGAGTTGGCCTTCAAAAATTTGCTTTGTAAAAACATTAGGTTATCTTTATTGAATATAAGACTTTTATATTAAAAAAATTGTTTCGAGAAAAAAAACTGATGATGAACAAAAAATGAAACATTAATTATGATATTATGTGGGGAATATAACCAATGTATGACAATATTCTTTTTTACAAAAACAAAACCTTTTCACCAGTTATAGATCTAGTCTGCTCTATGTTTAGTGCTAAATTCCAAAATTATAATTCTAATTTTGATTTGATATATAGACAGGGTTATCCATTTTTTGGTTTTAAAAGTAAAGCTAACTTTTAAAACCATGCAACTTTTATTTCATAATAATGCTTAAACCCTGCCATTATTTAGGAAATACAATATCATTTAAGTGACCGCCACTTGATTGGTTGCAGCAGTAGATCCTTTTGAGGTAGATTCCGAAAAAAAACGGTCCAATGACACCTCCAGACCATAATGCCCTCCAAACAGTCACTTCTTCCGGATACATGGCTTTTCCACAATCCCATCTGGGTTCTTCGAGCCCCTATGCCACAATCTTACTTGTTGATGTAACCACTGAGTAAGAAATGAGCCTCATATAAACATCTTAAAATTATGACTAAAGTATTGAAGTTTTGACAGACATATTCGTATTTTGTAAGAGAATATGTTGATTTTGCCACGTCATTATGATGTTTCTGCATCATCTTTTTTCTCCCACATAATGTGAAATTTTTCATCGTACCTAAGGATTACCTAAGCGCGGATTTTGACATCAAAGCACATTTCTGCGACAGTTGCTATCGAGTGCGCGATAGAGAGAGTTTGCTGTAGCAAACAGTAATTTTTACTTTAGTTAATCTCGTGAGTATCTTAGCAGGTGGTGATTCAAGTCTATGCTAGCACCATGAACCACGTGTGTATTGCAGCATGAATTTTATTGATTACTGATTAGTTTGGCTGCTGTTTTTATGATCAGGAGATTGTCAAGATGCCTAAATATGAATGTATTAGAAACTGCTTCCACTTACTGTCATTTGTCGTGGCGAAAGTAACGAATCTAAATCCTTTAAACGAGATGTTACTAAGCAAATTAAATTTGCTCACTGCCAGGATATTTGGCATTCTTATACTAGAATTAAAGTCTTCCACACAATGTTAATGTCATGGCCGTGATAGAGGTCCTATTTTCTTTTAGAAATATGAAAATATATTTCATCTATTTGTGTTTGTTTTCCGTCGAGCATACTAATCGTCTCGATAAAGAAATACTTTGCTTAGGTGCCAATTTTCAGTCTTGGGGCTCCACAGGTAAAGGCGTCTCATCCTCTCACTCACTACATACTCGTATCCTCATCTGAATTCATGCTTTTTGCATGGCAGCTGTAATAGATGGTGCAGTTTTTGCGCCGACAGCAGTGATGTCAGATTTCTATTTGTAAATTACATTTGTTACCTAAATTCATTTTCTCCGTAAAGCGGATACCTCCACGAAAGTTCAGTTTTCGTTTCATACTTAGAAACTCGCATTGATTAAATTTCTCTATAAAACATTTATTATGATTCCCTGGCCCTAACCAAACCTATAGTTTTATATGATTTACTTTCATAATGTAAATTAGAATCGAAACCTGATGCAGTTTTAGTTTCTTGGTAAAAGAAAGATCTCAAATAATGAAAAGAACAAAATGCTTCAACCACCATTTTTCAGAAATTTCCAGAACTTGTTAAAACCTTTTGTTCACTTTTTGAGTTTGAAAATTTCCGCATAAACCAAATGTCTCATGAACTAATCCGAATAGAATTTTGTTATAGTTTCGTTCCGAGTGTGTGATTCAAACAGTTATTTGTAAATTCTTTTTGAATAAATGAAACAGATTCGAAATTCTGTACAATTTGGATCCTGTTATCGAAACCAGAATCAAAATCATGTGTGTTTTCGTTTCAGACACCAAAAATTGCAACAAGTTTTGTTTTGTTTTCGGTTTGCCTTCGTTTCGGTGTCGGTGCTTCCAGTAATGAGTCCGAACATGTCAAATACATATCCTTAAATCACTATGCTTACATATGCTGTCATTCCTCTATCTTCTCTTATCTTTTCATAATGACTTTTATGTAAAATGAACGGCTTATTAGGCTATCGCATCTGGTCGTAATGTTAGGGCTACCAACTAACTACCATTATGCTGGTGTAAAAGTAGAGTATCAGTAACAGATGTTATACACTTTCCGGTGTTAACTTGCAATTTGGTTTCCTCAAACCAGTCACTTTCTCACTTTAATTATCGTCAGACGGATGTCCAATGGCATTATTAGGGTATTCACTCGCCCAAAGGTCGGAATTCGGTAAATATTTTTGTTTGCACCCAAGTTAATAGTGGTCAGGTGAAGCAATGATTAATAATGTGATTATAGTGCACATAATCATACCCGGAAGCCTGAAGCAACCATTTTGATTATTTCGATGTGCTGACGAAATAATCGAGTAATCGACGAATAATTGAGTAGTCGACAAGGCTGGTAAAAGCTTCTAAAACTGACATTCAGAGTACTTGTTAAACTGTAGGTCCCCGTTCAATGAGTCTAAAAACCGTTTTCATGGGATAAAATAGGACTTGTTTTTAAATAATGGTCAAAATTCCCCCTCTTTCTAACCACTATATTGCAAAAATTACATAGTCGACCAAAAGAAACTGATAAGGTTTTTGAATTTATTGTATTGAAGTTAGAAATTAGAAAAGCTGACCATTAGTGAAAATTCAAAAGAGGTTTATGAAGGCATTGATTATAGTGCACATGCTCATGCCCCGAAGCCCGAAACAACCACCTTGATTATCTCGATGTGCTGACGAAATAATCGAGTAATCGACAAATAATCGAGAGTAGTCGACAAGCCTAGTAAAAGCTTCTAAAACTGATATTCAGAGTACTTGTTAAACTGTAGGTCCCCGTTAAATGAGTCTAAAAACCGTTTTCATGAGGTAAAATAGAACTTGTTTTTAAATAATGGTCAAAATTCCCTCTTTTCTAACCACTATATTGCAACAACTACATAGTCGACCAAAAGAAACTGATAAGTTTTTTGAATTTATTGTATTGAAATCAGAAATAACAAAAGTTGGCCATTAGTGAAAATTCAAAAGAGGTTTATGAAGGCATTGATTATAGTGCACATGATCATGCCCTGAAGCCTGAAACAACCACCTTGATTATCTCGACATGCTGACGAAATAATCGAGTAATCGACAAATATTCAGAGTACTTATTAAACTGTAGGTCCCCGTTAAATGAGTCTAAAAACCGTTTTCATGAGATAAAATAGAACTTGTTTTTAATTAATGTCAAAAATTTCCCCCCTTTCTAACCACTATATTGCAACAACTAGAGATAGTCGACCAAAAGAATCTGATAAGCTTTTTGAATTTATTGTATTGAAATCAGAAATAACAAGAGCTGATCATTCCGCATCATCAAAAACATTTTGTACTCAATAATATTACATTCAGTCTCCATTTACAGCGGTTGAATTGTAACTTTCCAACAACTTTGCAGTGATAGATAAGTTGTTATGTCGTTTTGGGCAATATTTCCAAAATCGTCTCGAAGCGAGACATCGATCTGCATAATTCAATGACATTTTTTGAGCAATCAAAATTTACATACAACTTATCGGCAAAAGTTGTTACCCGATAGAAATAAAACTTTCCACAGACGGCTCATTATATTATAATATAAGCTAACTAACCGCTTTTCCCTATCGATAAAAATTAATCAAAACTAATCAACTGTAGTCCACTATGTATGTAATCAGACATTTGGCAAAAAATTAAACTTGAATCCGTGCAATTAATTGTAAATTATCATGCAATATTTAAGATACCAACGCTCAAAGTGAATTGAAATTTAACATGAAATTTCGCAAATGCATCACAAATATTCATGATTTATATTTATAGAGTGCAACAACATTTGGCAATAAAAACAAGTTAGTAAATAAATAAAATTCAAAAGTGTTTCTGGTCACCCATAAAATGCAACAGACATAAATAGTGCTGTTGCTGTAAACATTTTCACCCATTTGCTGCACAGCAAAGCCTTTGCCCAATCAACAACGTTCAAATATTTCGGTTTCGATTTGAAAAAATTCCAGACATCTCGTTTCACTTTCTTCATATCATGATCATCATCGTCATCATTATAATCCAGCGGACGCTGTTCGCTTCATTTTAGTAAAAATTATGTACTCGTATAAACAAAATTGATGTGCTTAGATGATGATACACTTTTTTCTCTTAATACTTTTGTAATTGGTTTGTAAGATTTTTCATTGTGAGCATCATTAACAGACATCTAGTGGAGCTGAAATAAATTCGGGAGTAGAAGAATGAAAGTTTCAGCTACAACCATGAAATGTGAAAATTTTCAAAACAAAATTCCTAGACAACGACAGCAAATGGAAAAATAGGTCAAGACAGATGTTTCCTTAAATGAATATGGATGAAATCATTAATTTTCATTGTTTACCAACTCCAGCGATGGAAAGCGTTACAGAACTTCTAACAACGAACCCATTGAATTCTACTGTAAAAACGGGGCTGTCACGAAATTGGGTTCAAGTAAATTTATCAAAAGCTTTGTTAACCCCATTTTGATTTCAACAGATATTCACTTCAAATAAAAGTCTATTATAATAATAAATTAGTTAATATTTTCTTTGTTCACTAACGTGTTTAATAAATGCTACTAAAGGCGATTATTAATGGTCGTCGGTCGCATTCGTGTATAAAAATAAATTAATTAATAATTACGTTAATCAATAATGCATGCGCTGAGGGTGAAGGTATAGTTGTTAATGGTCACATTTGCCTTTCAATACGTAACGGAGTAGAAAAAGAAATGATTGGAACATGTTTTTATTCATTTGAGCCATTGTTGTTTTAAATCAGTCAATAAGGTAGCACTCTTTGGGCTCTAATAGGGTGACTCATTTATAGGCACTTTCTTAAAAATGAAATAAGCAAAACAAAAATTTAAATTTTATCATATCATATGTGTTTTATAACACATTTTCTTTCAAATGTTGACCGCAATTGCATGCAACAAAGTCCATTCTGAGATTTCAATTTTCGATGATGCGAGCACCTGCTGCGATGTCAAACAATATGTACTGCATTAAAATACTTTGTAAAGGGTGTCGCAACAAGAACGCAAGATTCAAATTTGGCGCCATTCGAATTGTCATTGTTTGACATTCGAACAATTGTTATTGTTTGCTTGTAGAAGGTACGAGGTTAGTAAAAATAGAGCGCTACACGAATGAACAACGCATTCTTATTGTGAAATTGTTTTACCAAAATGGTGAAAGTTTTGCGGCAACAGTTCGCAAATTGCGATAAATTTGGGGTCACAGTAATGCTCCAAAAGAGTCAACTGTAGAGAGATTAATGGATAAATTTGCCAAAACTGGGTCTGTTAGTGATGTAAAGACAACAACGCGCCTTCGACCAGATCGATCGACCGAAAATGTTGCAGCTGTACGTGTTGATGTCGCTCAAACTCCATCCACCTCAATTCGACACCGAGCTCAGCAAATTGGTGTCTCCAAATCCACTATGCAGCGAATTTTGACGGAAGATTTGCATCTTCATGCATACAAAGTTCAATTGACTCAGGAACTGAAGCCAACTGACCATGGACAGCGAAGGGAGTTCGTTAATTGGGTATTGGAGAGATAACATGAAAATGCTGATTTTGCCGATAAAATCATCTTCAGTGACGAGAAAATGGATCTTGATGGCTTCGTCAATAGGCAGAATTGTCGCATTTGGGGTGAGGAAAATCCTCGAGTGATTCACGAGAAGCAAATGCATCCTCAACGTGTCACTGTGTGGTGTGAATTTTGGGCTGGAGGAATCATTGGACCTTCTTTTATGAAAATGGGGCATGCCAAGGGCAAATCGTCAATGGTGTTCGGTATCGTGAAATGATAACCAGTTTTTTCGTGCCTAGAATTGAAGAAATGAATGTGGAGGGCTTGTGGTTTCAACAAGACGGCGCCACATGTCATACAGCCAGAGAAACAATTCAATTGCTGCATCAGTCATTTAATTCTTGCGTTCTTGTTGGGACACCCTTTAGCTATCATAAACTCCCTACTGGAGAAAGTACCTCCAATTGAATCACCCTGTGTTAATATATTTCGGCAGACCATCCTGTGTTTCGATCGATAGCGATTGGCATTAATATTTCCCCATTAATTTTAAATGTTGCAAGTAAACTCAGCTGAAAATTTGTTTGCGATTGACCATTCATTCCTCCTTTAAGAAGTTGTTGTGTACAGGACTGTAGTTATTCAAATCCACTGCTGGCCGATGTGGAGTATAATAGTTGGCACTACGTAAGTCCACGAAAAAAAACAAAACAACTTCTAATTGTTACGCAACTATACGTAATCACAATCATATGTAGAATTTTCCGACTTCCAAACTTCAATTTGGAGTTTTCCCCGCCTCCCACCGTTGAGGGTACTGCATCCTTGCAATGTAGTATCGACCGTTCCATCTGCATGGGGTCTCCGTGTCTGCAGGTATGTGAAAAGTCTGTGCTCTTTTGCCACAGGGCGACCAATCCCTGAAGTATGGTGTATAAATCACAATTTCGTAGTAGCTTTGTTTTTTGCTTTGCTACACAGCTCCAACCGGTGAGTTTGGCCGATAGTGTGGGGATCAGGAGGCCCCGGTACTGAGTTTCCGCCTGATCATTTGGTGTAGGACCCTTAGTGGGGGCATTCACGCGGGTTGTGGTTGATACCAAAATCGCTGGTAGAGACTTTGTGCTCGAATGTGGAGTTGCATTGCAAACGGGTGCTACAGACCCATAGAGTAGCAGAGCCCCTTTTCCTAGATAGTCCAAGTGTTTACTTGGCTATCCCAGGGGGGCGTTGGCAATCGCATTGTAATATGACCAGTGTGTCGGACACCCTGGGTAAGGCCTTCACAGCGAGATTCACGTAAAACCCTCGTGGGCTTCCAAACTTCAACAATAATTCCCAATAATGCCATCGGACATTCATCTGGAAGTAACTAAAGTAGTAAAGATTGTGTAATGTAAAATGGCAAGTTAAAATGGGTGCATCTTAGGAAATAAGGTAACATCTGATATAGAATTGAACTTTTTATGCCAGCCTAATAGCTGGCCCACAAATGTGGGCAATATACGAAAACTTTATACGGGTCGTGATCGAAGGATATGCACCAGCAATGTCAGGACTTTGTGCAGAGCTAATGCATCTTACCTTTTTGATGGATGTGCTTGACGAATATAGTATAAAGCTTATGCAGGGTTATCTTATTATTATTTTCAACCCTGCGGTTTCAAAACCGCCGGTCTGGCAAGGCTGTCAGCTTTTAAATACCCATCACCTGAGATATTATTTATTTACTAAAAGGTTTGGATCGTTTAGCAACATAATATGAATTGTTTAACAACCGCAAAAGAAACTTACTATGAAAGTTGTGATTCAAACGTAGAAGCATTTTTCGTGCATTACGGGGTGATTATGGTCGTCATAATCGACTTACTGTGCAAGGAATTGGCAAGATTATAAAGAAATTTCAAGAGACTGAAAGCGCTACAAATATGGTCAGGCACGTGCATTACGCAGTGCCAAAAATGTTACATTTCTGCTAGTGAAGTTGTGGCGGATAATCCTAATTTTAATTTGGAGCGCTATAGCCGTATGATAACCTTCTTTTTTGTCCTGGAATTGAAGATTATGAAGTGGACGATATGTGGTTTCAACCAGACGATGCCACGGACAAGACAATACCGTTGATTGTGGCTTTATTGCATGAGAAGTTTCCAGAAAGCATAATTTCACGTTTTGGCGATGTTAATTGGCCAGTAAGATCATGCGATTTGACGCTGTTAGACTTTTTGTGGGACTACGTCAAAACCCGTACTTAAGCGGATAATCTCCAAACATTGGAGCATCTGAAAACCAACATTCGTCAAGTAATCGCCGGGATACCGCTCGAAAAGTACGAAAAAGTGGTGAAAAACTACCTCAAAAGGATCAACTGCTGCAACCAACCCAGAGGCAGTCATTTAAATGGCATTGTATTTCGTACGTAATGGCAAAGTCCAAGCATTATAATGAAATAAAAGCTTCATCAAAATCAAAGCTTTACGTGTGTTTTAATTATCAATATCGATATCGACATCGAACTAAATGGGGCACGCAGAAGGCGCTGATCAAAACTCTGTTCTATGGATCAAACTTTTTCAGAAAATTAGTGTGACGAAACGGTTGTTCTTTTCTGCATGTGACGTGTAATGGATAAACATGCCTATAAGCCTATGCCTATATGCGGTATCCAAATCGTAGAAATCTTTGTGACGGTTAATTTTTCACGCAATATAAAAAAATTGAAAAAATTGAATGAGAGTGGAATCATTTCCCAAACATGATTCTGTTTCAATATAAGTCACATGGCGATGGCATAGCATCAGTGTTTTATGGCTCAATGACCTATTTTGAATGGCATTCACGAAATTCGAGCTGAATAGATCAAAGATCACGACTTTCGAAAGGTCGTCAAAACATGGTCAACTGGAATAGGACTGCAGAAGAGTCAAAACATCGAAATTCATAAAAGATCATTAAATGAAAATTTTTACCATTTAATTCCATTTTTGACAGAATTAAATGTTTGAAGTCTCTGCAAAAAGAATACAAAAAGCTGTCTTCTGGGAGAACAGTCTCAACATGTGTGTCACTAAAAATTATTCAAATATTGAAAAGCAACCTTCGTAGCTATGAATAATTACCATCGTTAATAATTACTTTTAATTAACTTCGCAACTACGAAGTTTTTTGGAGTAGTTTTGTTGCCAACGAAAAAATGGGAATGAAAATTTCATAAAAATGTAGTTTGATTGTCCGATATCTGAAAATCGTGTAGAGTTTTGTTTCGGATACTAAAAACTGAAACAAATCAGAACTGCTTTCCGCTCTCATATTGTTCCATAACTAGTTTTTTTTAACTTTTGAATTCCAGCTGGATATGGGGATAACAAAACACACATTAAAAATAAAAATTGATAAAAATTTGATTTTATTATCCGTCGGATATCTGAAAATTGTATATATAGGTAGTTTTGTTTGAGAAACTAAAAACTGAAACAAATTAGAACTGTTTTCCTCTCTCATATCGTTCCTGTTTATTCCCAGAAACCACGTTTGCAAATTCTTACATATAAATCCTAAATTTATCATCTCCACTGCAATTGAACATTAAATTTTAAACTTTTGAACCCCAACAACTGGATATGGATAACAAAATACACATAAAAAAGTAGTGACCTTTGTAAAGAATGAACACGACGATTTCAAACTTTTAATCAGTAAAAGCATATGATTAATGATTAAAACTTTCTAACAAAATATGCAAATTTATTCTGTTTTGCCACCTCGTATTTAGAAATTTGAATAGAAAAGAACCCATTATAGTCTCGTACAATTAACATTTTTGAATTTTATTCTTTTTGTTATTTTTTCCTTCGACTTGACTTGATTTTCACCTTATTTTAATAATTTGTTTGAAAACTTTTTGTTGTGTGTAAAGTTTTGTTGAAGAGGAAATGTTTTTTCCCTTCGTCGTTTTCTTCCGCTCAATGCGTGGGGGGTTCGTTAGCAAGCAGAGCATAATAATGACCCGCCAAAGAATAGATCTGGCTGGCTGACTTACTGGCTGGCGGAACACAATGGACGATTAATTTCGGCATTTCACCATTTTGGTGGCCGCATTAGGCAATTGTGTCCAAAAAATTAAATATGTAATTGCCCATTGTTCTGGTGGCCATCGCCAATTTGGACAAAAGAAGAAGCAGCAACAGCTGAAGAAGACTGCTAACAAAATGCTCTGAGATGAGAGTGAAAGTTTTCGGCGCTTCTTTGCCTTGCAGTTGTGTTTGTATACAACAACACCTATACTAACAACAACAACAACGAAGTAAAAAAATGAATCAATTCTTTTTGCTAAATTGTAGCTAAATGCTATCCAGCAGCGATTCACTCACTGAACAATAGACGCCAGTAAAATTCAAAAGACGCGGTAAACTTTTCTCTGAAATGGAAAAGCTTAACTGCAAAACCATGAAATCATAAAAAAAAAATAATTGTTCATACAATGTTGGAAAGACGACGGCGGGCAGGGAGGCCCCAGCAATTGTTGTGTACATTTGTACGATGCGATGAGTTGTTGTACGATTACATATGTTTGCTTCTATCTCGTATACGATTGTCCTCTATGCATATTCTACTACTACGGTCCATGCGACAGAGTACGCCAAACATGGCCGAGTACATAAATATTCCATGACATGGAAAATACAGAGGAGACACCACCACCAACACCGTGGCCGAAACGGATGCTGTGCATCTTTAGATGTTAAAGGTAAATTAAAGTTTTCTTGTTAGCGTCCATGTTGAGCGTACTCTTATATGGACAACCAACCACAGAACCAACTTCCAGAACCTTTGGAGTTATTCCTGTGTATGTATGTTTGTGTGTTTCTCTGTGTCCCTCTCCCTCTCTCTCCTACTCCCTGTGCAGAAATTCCTGTATTCTTGTCACGACCCATTCTTAGTTATGGCCCAAATTTGGCGAAAAGTTATGGAAGAATTTTGTTAGGGCCTCAGGTATTTGGAGACATTAAATGTTTTGTTTTTTATTTTGGGTAGTGAAATTTTAATTTATATACCCTACATTGTAAAATTGTGTATTGGCAGGCTAGCATGGACTTGGATTGAAGGAGGATTCGAATGCGTTTAGGAGTTGAGTATCGAAAGTACACTCCATGGTTCAAGATTGTTATGTATGTAGAGTTACACTCGCTGTATTAAATTTATTAAACTTAAGTTTTATTTCAATTGAAAAGAATATGAAATATTAAAAAGAATATGAAAATTTAAATATAAGATAAAAAATACGTATTACTCATGTCCTATGAATAACAAATGTCCTATGAATTGCAAATGCAAATACACCTCTTTTCGAAATCAGTCTGCCAGGGAACATCTGATTCACCACCGCCATGGAGTCATTTGATGTGTGACAGGTAGCTCCATCTTGTTGGAACCAAGTTCTGGAATTCACTATTCTTGAACTTTCAATTTCTGGAGCCAAAAATCCGTCCAACATCTCAACATAGCGTTCCGTATTAACCGTGACGTTTTAGGCCCCGCGCATTTTCGAAGAAAAAAGGACCAATTATTCCTCTGCCAGAGATTGCTGCCCATACTGTCACTTTAGGACTATGCAATGGTTTCTGGTGTTTGATTTTGGGATTTTCACTGTTCTAGTAACGACAATTTTGACGGTTTACGTACCCATTCATAAGGAAATGAGCATCGTCAGAGAAAAGGATATTGTCAAAATTGGAAAATCGATTAAGCAATTCATTAGCAAATGCGAGCCTAGCTATGAAGTCAGACTCTTTCAATTCTTGTGTTAATTGCAGCTTATATGGATGCAGTTTAAGATCCAATGTTAAAATTCGTTGCAAACTTCATCGCGATAATTGTAGAACAGACGATCTCTTGCGAGTCGACATTTGTGGATTTCCTCGTACTGACTCCATAACTCTCTCAACATTGTCTTCGGTCCTAAATGTTCTTGGGCGACCATTTGCTGGTGGTTTAAATGTTGAACCGGTCTCTTCAAAACGCTTTACCCATATTTTAATTAAATTAGCACTCGGAGCTTCACTAATTCGTCGTAGTCCATATTCAGCACAATATAGTCGCCTAGTAGCAATATATGAACGAGAGTTCTCGTAAAATGCGGGCACGCAAAATGCGCGACGCTTCCTGTCGAAATGATTCATAGCGACTAAAACCCCATGAGCCCGCCAACCCAGCGATGTAGGCGCCCCCCGCCCGCGCCTTTTCTACCCCGCAAAAAAAGATGATGCATTATGCACATTCTATTGCGCCATCCCGTATTATGCAGCTTCTTCCACAGGTTGGCGCACCAATTGTGCTACAATAAGAAATTCAAATAACTTAATTTTAATCAAACAAGAGGTTAAGAGAGGCTACGTACATTCTACTTTCGATTATTTTTTTTTTTACGTTGGTACACTTGTCTCGAAGGCATGTTGACGGTTTTATCCATATAGCATATTTAGTTTGTTTGTCAGAGGCATAAATAAGACAAGTGTTTTGCATGTTCGGCGATTTTCTGCTATCGAAAAAAATGGATCTAAGAAGTTGCATCAAATTTTGTGGAAAAAGTGGAATTAAGTGCTCAAAAACATTTCAAATGTTGACAGTGGCATACGGTGAGAGTACTCTGAGTCAAATACGAGTTCATGTTTACAAGTGGTACAAGCTTTTCACAGAAGGTCGAGAAGATGTGAATGACGACGGTCGCTCTGGACGCCCCAGCACATCAACAATCGATGAATCGAAATGTTGAGAAAGTGAAGAAAATTGTTATGGATAATCGTCGACTCACAATTAGAGAAAATGCTGAGAATGTCGGTACAACGGTTAGCTCTTGCCATGCAATCTTTTCGGAAATTTTGGGCATGAAGCGTATGGCAGCGAAGTTCGTTCCAATATTGCTGAATTTTGACCAAAAACCACGTCGCATGAGCATCGCTCAGGAATTGTTAAATGACGTCAACGATGATCCAGATTTGCTTAAAAGGGCCATAAGTGGTGACGAATCATGGGTATATGGTTATGCCATCGAAACCAAAGCCCAATCGTCCCAATGGGAGAGTCCAGGGGAGCCAAGACCAAAAAAATCGCGCCAAATTCGATCAAATGTCAAGGTTTTGCTTAATCTATTCTTCGATTGCAATGACGTGGTGCATCATGAATTCTTGTCATAAGGTCGTACGGTCAATAAGGAATACTACCTTTATGCGCCGTTTGCGCGAAACAATTCGGCAGAAACGCACAGAATTGGAGAAAAACCAATCATGGATTTTGCACCATGATAACGCACAAGCTGACATATCGATGCTTGTGTGTGAGTTTTTGGCTAAAAACAAAACCGCAATCATGCCTCAACCACCGTATTCACCGGACTTGATCCCCGCTGATTGGGCTTTGATTTCAATGTCATAGCCACACACCCATGATTCGTCACCAGTTATGACTTTTTTGTGGAAATCTGGATCGTCGTTGACGACGTTCAACAACTCTTGTGCGATGTCCATGCGACGTTGTTTTTGCTCAAAATTTAGCAACTTTGGAACAATCTTCGCTGTCGCACGTTTCATGGCTAAAACATCCGTAAAAATTGCTTGTCATGAGCCGAACGATATGCCAACATCATCAGCAACCTCTCTAATAGTGATTCGACGATTATCCAAAATCATTTTCTTCACTGCTTCAATGTTTTCATTGGTTGTTGACGTGCTCGGGCGACCAGGACAAGCATCGTCATTGACATCTTCTCGGCTTTCCTTAAACTCGTTATAACACAATTGAACTCGTGTTTTGCTCATAGTAGACTCGCCAAACGCCACAGTCAACATTTCAAATGTTCTTGCACATTCATTTTTACAAAAAACTTCATACTATTTCTTTGATCCACTTTTTCGAATAGCAAAAAATCGAAGAGCACACCAAAACAGGACTAACCTTTTTATCTGTCAAAAACAAATTGACAATCCAAAATGGCTGATATTGTCAACATATATAAAAGACACGTGTACCAACATAACCGAAAAAAATGCGAAAATCGAACATACGTAACTCACGAAATTTGAAAATAACGGTTATTTTTTGATCACATGTCGTATATTATATATTATATACATATCTAATATATAGGTTGATATACGTACAACCGATGTAGACACAAAATGATTTGGTGATGGACTTATCGCGAAATCCGAAAAGCGTCATTCTTTTCAGGGAATGGACTGAATGGATTATTATTCCCAAGAAAAAAGATTAAAAATATCTTCACTTTGAAAATGTCTGCTGACCTTAGAGTAAATATGGTACTCGTATATACTCGTACACTCCAGTACAGTACGACAAAAGCAATATATTTTAGCTGCTGCCATTTGGTTTCCATACAAACTCATGGTCTAACCACATTAAGTTTTACAAAGTTCCATAATGGTATCTTTATAAGAGTCCGTTTCCTTAAAATGTTTAATAGATCTGACACATCTGATGGATTCTTTGATGTCAGTCTATGTCAGGCACCAGAATTTATGAAAAGTACCAGGTTGCGATATTTTTTAAATACTCTTATCGTTAAATCTCAATAATTTGAACTGAATAATGGGATGCTAAAAGTCGCGGGACGTAAATGAAAATTCCATGGATTCAATCCTAAAAATTTGTGTTGTTTCTCAGTGTTATAAATCAGCATTTTAACTTTTATTTTACACAAAATTCTGGCAATCACAACGTTAATTTTCTACAATGACCTCTAGAAAGGCCCCCTACAAACTTGCATTGGTCACTCCCAACTCCGTCTTTCCATGAAAATTTGTTAACTAAGTTGTTAGCCACCATTGTTGGGGCTGTTACTGCTGTTGCTGCAATTTTTGTTGCAATTGCTGTTCATTTTTGCATCATGTTGTCATATTTTAGCCAAACATGTTAAATAGCCATAAAAAAGAAGATGTTCTAAACGTACAAAAAGACCAAAAAACCACAAAGACACGTCCAAAGGAAATACCAACCGAACATTGGAAAGAAGTACGTAAGTCCAACTGCTGAGGAGAAGAGAAGACCAATGGCGCTTATTACTTGACATTGCCAGCAAACGTCTGTGACTTTGTGTAAATTTGAAAACTTTATGCGGTGTTTGTGGGGTTGTGTACCAGGTAGATTCCTGAGTTTCAATGTAAGACGTCTCTACTCGTCGCACTTCACATCGGAAGTCTATAAAATTGTATAGAATATGATGATTCTGAACATGATTACGAATTCCGGGTATTTACTTGTATCGTGTAAGCAATTTTCAGATGTCATATTTGAATTTTCGTATTTTTTACTTGTCATATTTGCAAATACTTGCTGCTTGCACTCACATGGCTGTGAATGTGAAAGTGTGTGTGTTTGCGTTGCCTGCACTGCCTATTTGCGCCAGAGTTAGTTAGTATGTGTAGATGAGCGAATATTATGACAGCCATTATTCATTTCCTTAAGTTTTCAAAGTCATTAAAAAAAATGGTGTCATTTGTTTGTCGCCGCCGCCGTCATTCATTCTTGGTAGAAGATTTTGATTAAAAATTGTTATTCTCTCTCTCCTCTCTGTGTCTCTTTCCTTCTGTGTCACTCGTTTGATGTGTTTGCACATCAAATTGGAATTGTTGTCATTACATGATGGTGGGGTGGGGCGGAAGGCGAAGTATTTGCATTTATATTATTGTTTAACACACAGGCAGAGGCAGGATTTTATAAACAAACACTGTGTTTCAGCTGAATAAGGAATAAAATGTCCAAAATGATCAACAAATCAAAATATGATTAAATCGAATAATTTTCCGAATAAATTACACAGTTTGTTACTTTAAGAGTTTCGTCGATATGTTTTCTTCAATATTTTTGTACTAAGACTGTGTTTTGAATCGAGGAAAAGTTTCGTTTCGAACCAAATTTGTAGTAGCCCCTGGGCTATTATAAATTCTGACAGAAGAATGTAAACTTCTGATATTTATCTGTTGTGTTGTAAATTGTCATCAATTCAGTGATTTCAAAACCGCCGGTCTGGCAAGGCTGTCAGCTGTTACATACCTGCCATCTGAAGTGTTATTTATTTAGTGAAATGTTTGACAGTTACGAATATGAACCGTTTAACGGTTCGAAAAACGCATTAAAAAAGGTTAAAACTTATTATAAAAGTGGTGATGCAAACGTGTACACTTTTCGTGCATTACGGGGTGATTATGGTTGTCATAATCGACCTACTGTGCAAGAAATTGGCGAGATTATAAAGAAGTTGAAAGAGGCTGGAAGCGTTACAGATGTGTTCAAGCCTATACATCATCACAATGTACGCACTAGCGAAAATATCGCTTCTGTTAGTGAAAATGTGGCGGATAATCCGAATTTGTCGATTCCACGACGATCTCAGCAATTGGGCCTATCTTTTGGCTCATAGTAGCATATTTTGCATTTGGATTTTCACCTCCGTCCATATAGAGTGCAACTTAAGCAACAATTAATGCCGGTTGACCATTCACAACGCTGTAAGTGGGTCCTAAAGCAACAGGTTTTCAACGCTGATTTTTCGAATAATACTTTCTTCAGCGACGGAGCTCATTTCTCACTCGGTGGTTACGTCAACAAGCAAACTTGTCGCATATGAGGCTCATAGAACCCAGAAGTGATTGTGAAAATACCATTGGATCCAAAAAAGTGACTGTTTGGTGCGCATTATGGCCTGTAATTGGGCCGTATTTTCTCGAAAATGACGCTGGAGGAACATTACCGTCAATTCATAGCGCTATGATCGTATGATAATCGACTTTTTTGCTTGCAGTTGAAGATTGTAAACTGGACTATTTGTGGTTTCAAAAAGACCATGCCACGAGCGACACAATTCGACCGGTTTCGACTTTATTGCATGAGAAGTTTCCATAAAGCGTAATTTCACGTTTTGGCAGCGGCAATTGGCCACCAAGATCATGCGATTTGACGCCGTTAGATTTTTTTTGTGGAGCTTCGTCAAAGACAAAACAAAACAAACTCTAACACATGCAAACAGTGAAGAAATGTCTTGCTGAATGCAAAACGACAACATTGATATCACCCTACAAAATTCAATCCCCCAATTTTGCCACTGAACTAAAAATAATCGATTTAAAACACGGCCCTATTTGCTAAACTCTTCTAGGTTGTGGTGATTTAATTATTTGTTATTTTCGATATATCACCTTCCCCCAGAACTAGCATAGAATACGACCTACGAATAACAATTAAATAGCGTCATTTACTGAACATTTAAAATTGCGCTAAGTTTTACGTATTTTATTATCAGTAATGATGCTTTCATTGAGTGAGTCTAGAAATAGAATACGTGTAATCCGCGTCACTAAATATGAAAAGCTCTCCCATGTTTCAATCATGAGATGTAAGGGAATTTTCTTTTGTTTATGATGCTTCCATAGCACGTTGGCTAACTCTTAATATTGGATTTGTATGTATTAGAAATCAGAAGAGTGCCACCTCTGGACACAGTACCCATCTTACGCAGAAACAATGATATATCTAATAATTATAGACAGTTCAAATTTCAAAATTTACAAAGTCAAAAAAAATTGTATATTAAATCCACTCTAGAAAAAATTCAAATTCTTCAGGATTTTTTAACAATTTTATCAAAAAATTATCAATTCATAGCAATACGAGTACACAGTAAGAAAAACTTGCTATCAATTTGTTATTCTACTTGATATTGTACTACTGTGGCTTACCCCCTCGCTTACCAAGAAGCGCTGAAGTAAGGGAGTAAAATAACTATCCAGAAACAGTGATTGTAATGGGACATTTCAAACATAAATTATGTGCTTTGTAAGCTGATTGGTAAGCGCTTGCCGTAGAAAATCGACATGATTTTGAGCACTATCTGCTTACTAATTAGATTATACAAAGTGTGATTTCTGTCATGTCCCACCTGAAAGCTCTCTTTAATAACGCAGTTTTTTCCGGCTTTTAAAATCGCTCATTAAATAAGCAATCTGCCTTATTTTACAACTTCGAAGTGAGCGAGAATATAAACCATAATCATTTCCTTTGAGTTGACGTAATAAAGTTTTGTCTTTCTGTTGTAAGAGAGATGGAATAAACGTGCATTTGTAAGCAGTAAAATTGGAAATCCTACAATATCGATATATTATGAGCGCCTTTTTGATACCTCCACTTATGTGGTGATTGGTCAGATGATCGTTCACGACACCACAGACAAGTGACAGAATTGATTAAGTATGGAAAATACGATCAAAAAAAGATTCCTGGGAAAAATTTGTTGATTTTCTAAAGTTTAATCGTTTACTAAAAGCAATATACGGTGGCAATTTATATAGTGGGGCGCATAAGTAACGTTAACTGCAACTATATTGAATGCTTTCTTGTGCATCATTTGGTTTTAACTTTAGCTAACTTAACAGTTAACTCTGGTTTTAACTGGGAAAAGATGTAACATATGTAAAATTCTTTGCAAAGACCGCCTAGACAACTCTAACTGCTGAGAACGTCGCCTGGTGGAAGTTTCGGCGTTGTCCTCAATACTTGCTTGCACTGGAGCAATGCTGACTTCATTTCGAACTGCACGAGGTCCTACAGCACGCGGAAGATCACAGGCAGCCCCTTGTTGCACAAAACGTTGAACCAATCGGTAAATTGTTGGAGCGCTAGGAACATTTCCAACATGAAAGAAATTTCGATATGATCTGAATAATCGAATGCTGACTTTCAAAGTAAAATTGAACAATTTTGGTTCTTTGTTCTGTGCTGAGCCTTTCCATCACAAATTTCCCAAGTATTATTTAGTTAATTCTGTAAAAAGACGAAAAAAAGACTTAAACAAAAAATGTATGTATACTGATCAAATCTTACCGAGAGGGAAGGAAATTTTTTCAAAAAAATTTTTTTTTTTACTTCTGTTAACCGGATTAAATAATGGAAAATTAAAAGCAAATGAATTTCAAACCCAATAAATTGATCAAAAGTTCATTTTAAACCGATCATCATAGTAAATTTTAATACATTAAACAAATATTTTTATCTATAGCCACTTGAAGAGTAGTAAAGGCTATTCTAACACACTTTATGACGGTTAATAATCAAAAGCACATTTTCCGAAACTTCTTTAAGTGACGTCTTACCATCAACTAGGGTGCCAAAGAACCATAAATAACACCATAGGCAGTAAGGAAGAGTCACTCTTTTGCTCTAATAACGAAATGTGTACCCAAAATTAATGTCGGACTAACTAATAGATCATAAATTCTTCTCGTACCTCTCTAGTTCTGAACCTCTATACAGAGGTTTCCATGTTGTCTTAATTGTAAATATATGTACCCTGCACATTGAGCTTATCTATTGTAAGTACGATCTTGCATACGTTGGGAAATTTAGTTACAAGGAAATTTTTAAAATGATAAATTTTTTGTGAGAGTAAATTAAATATCAGGAAAAACGTAGTGGTTACAAGTGAACATACGTATGCTCACATCAAATGTTTAAACATCCATTAAGATACCTCAGAGTTGGAGTTTGGCATTTGTTCCTATTCAATTGAAACACAGTGTACACACATACTATACGAGTATAAGAGTGTACATTCATCATAGACTACGAGTATAAGTATGCCTATATATTGTGCTTAAAGTATTTTGTTGTTGTTTATGCCGTTGACTAAGTTGTACTTTTTTTTAAGATTGTTTGACATATTAACCGCATAATTTTTATTTATGAAGCCATCATCACATCACGTATAAATCTCGTAAATAATTGTTGTTTACACCTGAAGATTAGGACGCATTTACAACATATTCCACGCTTTTGACCCAGTATTCGTCAAATGCTGCAATCGATCATAAACAGGTGGTAAATTGTGCTCACATCAAATTAATCATGGAATTAACGACTTTTCGGAAATTTTGAATAAATTCTTGTTGGCTGAGCAGACGAAATCATAAATTATAAATGTAAAATTTTGCATTTTGTGTCCTTACTAGAGGTTACTGAAATGGTTCATTTATTTTCCACTGCTAATGCGTATAATATGTTGGAGCAAGCTGCTATTTGCCTTTATATATAAACACTGTCAGAAAAGTTGAAATTCGTCTAATTTTGATTTACTTCAAAAGATTGTGAAACACTTTGTCTGCACTGGATACTTTAAAAGGATCATCACCTGTGATTTTTTTTTTTTCATTTACGATACTGTGAGTTGTTCGGCCTTAAATGTGTTTTCTTTTGTTTGTTTTTTATACAAATTATTATTATTATATTGCATATAAATCTGTCTTTACCAGCAGATTGTTCTATTATATTGATTGAAATCCTAAAAGTTTGTTAGAAGAAACATATTTAATGTTTTAAATTAATATGTTATTTTAAACGGGGCTTATCAAACGTTAATAATTATTGAATTATAAATTGAAAGAAAAACCAAATGACTCCTTCAACTACGATATCTGTCCCTAATAAGACATTCGCCACTTTCCTTCTGCATGTAAAATATATTTTTTACATTTCTAAATGATTGGTTAAGCATGCTTGTTCCCATACCATCCAATATAAATCATCTAATTGAATCTTTATATTCCTAGTCCTTTTATTTTCCATTCAAAAACGTAGTTCTGCGAATGAAAATGAAGTGAATTACCACGATCCTTAACTTCTGAATCAGAATGATATCTTAATTTGCATTATCTTATATCTTCCGAGCATAAATTCCCATTACCGACCTTCAAATAAATAAAATAAATAATGAATAAAATAAACAATAAATAAAATAAATAATAAATAAAGTAAATAATAAATAAAATAGATAATAAATAAAATAAATAATAAATAAATTAAATAATAAATAAAATAAATAATAAATAGTTACATTTCCCATACATTTCCAAAGCACAGTGTTAGAAATAATCGAAATTTCACATCTCTTCATTAAAAAATGTTACGCCACGTCGTTCCAAAGGAGTTTTGATCTGCCCATTTTGCGCGGCACTTTGTATTCATAGCCGTAGACTTTTTACGCTAGCATATTTTCATCAATTTTGTAACATGGACCAGCTACCGTAATTTCTGCATTTTAATGCGTTTGACCATATACATACACATCTGCTAAAGCCCATGTTTCATTCAACGATAATACTCTCGGTTATCGATGATATCCTCATGCATTATTTGGAGTATTTTTTCTCTTCAAACCTTTCAGAACTACTTCAATTGATTTTCTTTTCTACTCATTACACAATGGCAATAAGTAGAATTATTGTCTAATTCAAGTGTAGCATTGTTTAGTGGGTAACGTCTTCCGCTTAATATTTTCTTGTAAATTCCAGTCTATTATTTGTTTTATTGCCTGCGGACCCAAAATATATAGGAAAATTAAACTCTTTGTTCGGCAAAACTATTTGTTTTTTACCTCGTTTAGGGCAAAATTCATGCTTGTTGATTCCTTCTCCAAGCCTGAGAAGGCGGCAGCAACATTTCGATGGTGTCATCATTTCCCCATTCACTTTACACTAATGAATGCCTTCCGTTTACTGCAGGTTCCTCTAATTTAGATCAGGAGATGTCAAGTTACATTATGAATACCTTTGTGCTTAAATCTGGTTGTACTCATTAAGATGGTCTTCGCCGTAGCGAAACTGCATGTCGTGTATACAGATACATGTCATGCATTACAAACGTTAACAATCTGTAACAGCCGATTTGAAGCTAAAATAACTAAATATGATGAATCGAGAAATGTTATATCCGGCTTGTCATGATAATATTTCGTCAAAATTTTTGTAAACCTGTGCTGCTAGCATGATTCCACATTTGGTTAACATCTCCAGTGATATAATTTATAGTTCAATATAAATAAATATTATATAAATGTTTCAAATATTAAAGATTCATAAAATTGTACCCATTTAAGGAGAAAATACCTGATTATGCATTTTTTGGTTTCAAAAGTAAAGTTCAGCAAAAACACACATAAAGCACTGGTTTCGATTAAACTTTTATTTTACTATACTGCTTGGACATTGCAATTATGTACGAAATACAATGCCATTTAAATTAACGCCTCTGGATTGGTTACAGCAGTGGATCCTTTTAAGATAGTTTGCGAACACTTTTTCGCGTTATCTCGGCGATAACTTGATGAATGTTGCTTTTCAAATGTTCCAACGTTCGGGGATTATCCGCTTAAACACGGTCTCTAACTTAGCCCCACAAAAAAAGTCTAAAGGCGTCAAATCGCATGACCTTGGTGGCCATTTTCACGCCAAAACGTAATTTTGCTTTCTGCAAGCTTCATGCAACTTCTCCGTGTATTAAATGGTCTTCCGTTTGCATATCTAAATCGGTAGAAAACTTACCCACTACAAATCTATATTCAAATTCATATCTTTCTGCATGGCAACTGTAGTTGACATTTAACAGGATCATCAACATCCTTTTCTTATTTTCTCTTTCTGTTTTCATGTCCAGTATGTCACATTAGCCGCTGTCTGCGAGATCGTAAATTAGTTTGCGATACAAGTTCTACGTTGCATCCCAACGGCACTCAATTCATTTCAATTCGTTTAATTTTACGGAATTCAAATCAAAAATTGTGACCTACGAACATGAACGAACTAGGTTTGGGAGGTATATTAGTATGAAAGCTTTACCAAAGTTCGAAGCAATAAAACCTGTTTTTAATGAAACTTTTGAATGTGTCAAAATTGCATTACTTTTATAACGTTCGGATGACGATTACGACTGAATCTGGTTCATATCGAACCATTGTTATGTTTATTTAATGCATTTTTAGTACATTTATTTGGAAGGTATTGTTCCTGCAACGGAAAATATGAAGTTTGATTTCTACCTTCATTTGGAATCTGTTTTAAGACATGGATAGGTCTCTGTTAAATATGATAAAAAAAATTAATTTCGGCAAAAATAATTTCGAAATTTCATTACGTAACAATTCCTCTTTCCATTTTTGGCCACATAATTTATACAACCCAATATAATCCCATCTTGTTCACAGAACATATTTATATTATTTGTCATATTTTATGTGCTCTTTCTGTTCATTTCTTTAAAGCATATTTTCATTTGAGGTATATATTTTTGTTCAGTGTATAAGTAAGTCAATGATCAAATGTTTCATTTAGTTCAAACCTTCCATATACTTTAGTCATAATAATGGCCTTTTTCTGTCAACAAATTTCTTCGTTTCGAAATTCGGCGCAAACGCAAAACTCAATTAAGAATGCAAGCCGTAAATAATTAGCATATCTACGTTTAAAGGTAAGTTAAGTTAACATTTTGCCCTAAATTTTATTTTGGGTCATTCATGTAAACCTTGCCCAAAACCGAAGAGACAAAAGCTAAAAAGAAAGCAAAAGCAATGACAGTATGGCGATCCATCCGTCTATCCATCCATCCATCCATATATCCATCTGCGATTCCATGAATATTTCACGTCATGACAGGTCGGTTGTTGTGTTTGCGTGTAAGAGTGTCTGTTCTTCTGTAAGAGTTAATTGTGTTATAAACTGACAGTAAGTTCTCAATATTCAGACATTTTATATTATCATAAAAAGAATATTTTGTTGTATACGTGAAGTCGCGGTGCCCTTTAAGTGGCAGGTTGTTGGTATTGTTATGCCGGAAAAGAGGCATATTCATAAAGTACGTGAGTCGATTAATTTGGTTACAGTATTTGGCATATAGGCAATATTCGCTGGCTGTTAGCTGTTTCCTTTATTGGGTAATCGAAATTTTAAATGTGAACGATTATATCAAAAAGTATGGAAAATTATAGTCGACAGTCACTTTTTAACGACGCCGTTTATACAGGGTGGGCCATAAGGGTGTTGGCGGTTTAAATATTCAATTAAAAAAAAAACTACGAAACATAAAAAAAATATATTTGTTTTTTTAAAAAGTAGAAGCATGGGAATTTTTAAGACTTAAAAATAATGTTGTCCAAATGGCTTCCCTCGGCTGCTTGACACTCTTGGAACCGAAGTAGCAAATTTTGGAAAACTCGTTGAAAAGTTGTTCTCGGTATTTTGTTACTTTCCTGAATAATGTTCCTCTTCAACTGCTCTAAATTGGTCGGATTATTCTCGTTGACTACCGATTTGAGGTAGCCCCATAGAAAATAATCGCGTGGAGAGAGATCAGGGCTACGTGGGGGCCATTCAATATCCCCCCTTTTCGAAATGAGTTTTCCAGGAAAAACATTTTTCAGCAGCTCTATGTATAGCCTAGCCGTAGGACATGTGGCCCCATCCTGTTGAAACCACATCCTCGAGGTATTGCCTTGAAGTTCTTGCAAAGCTGGCACCAAAAAGTCTGCTAGCATGTCCTCAAAAAAGTATGGTCCAATAATACCGGTTGACGTTATCCCAGCCCACACGACAAGCTTAGAGCTGTGAAGTGGACGTTCATGCAAGCGTCGGGGATTAGTCTCGGACCAGAACCGACAATTTTGCTTGTTCACATGGCCATTAAGGTGAAAATTGGCTTCATCACTAAAAATCACGTTGTTGAAATTGTTGAACCGCTCTAGCATCAAATTGACAAAGTTAAGTCGGTTATTGGCATCATCGGGTTTTAATTCTTGGACTATCTGAATCTTATAAGCCTTCAAATGCAAATCACGTTTCAAAATTCGTCGTAAAGTTGTTCTTTTGACATTCAAAGACTGACTTCTCTTACGTGTTGACTGTTGCTGATTTCGCTGAACTGAAACACGAACGCGCTCCACAATGTCGGCTGATCTTGCAGAAACTGGGCGACCACGAACCGTAATTGGTACTGTTGAGCCGGTTGTTTCGAACATTCTGATCCATTTTCGTATCACATTGGCGCTTGGAACTTCACTTAAATCGTGTAAACCGTGTTCATGCCGATACAAACGTCGTGTAATAATCACTGATTTATTGTTTTCGTAATACGCTCGGACACAAAATGCACACTGCACTCCCGTGTACGGCTCCATGGCGACTAAATTTCCGGGAAGCGGCGCAGCGAACAACATATCCCCCCGCCACCCCGCGCCGCGCGTTACCGAGAAATTGAATTCAAATGCAACTCAGGTAGAGTTGTTAATAAGCAAGCATAATATTTAGTTTTTTTTCTTATCAAGAGTTTTATGTTCATATTAGGCTTTTT
Source organism: Philornis downsi (assembly GCA_019455685.1). Lineage (NCBI taxonomy): Eukaryota > Metazoa > Arthropoda > Insecta > Diptera > Muscidae > Philornis > Philornis downsi. Next base: position 40,363 of record JAHXMU010022357.1, on the reverse strand, counting down.
AATTTAGATTCCTATATATGTATTTCGATGACATAAAATCGATTAAAAATTCTTACCCTTGCAAAGAATATATGTTGCTTAAAAGCTCGTTTTAATAAATTATTTGCCATAATGAATAAATAAAATAATAAATTATAGGGAAGAAAAGTTGTTAGCAACGCGAAAGTGCAATAAACCGAGCGTTAGTTATTTCTAAATCGTATGAGGGTATTCTTGATACATTAAAAAAAATCAAAAAATTTTCCAATTGGAACTTATCAAATGAAATTGAAAATGACCCATATTGAATTGACTCTACTTGTAATACAAATCGATGGACCTGCCAGTTGATGGACTTACAGAAAGTTTATATTTTGTCCATTTTATTGTTTTGCAATACTAGACAAAGCTAAAAAACGGCCGATTCACCACATCTTTTGTGGTACTTACAATACAAATGGGCGGCCTGTATATATTTTTACTCACATGCAGGGTGTTTCAAAAGAAAATTTATAATTCTTTCGCTTACTATGTGAACGTAATCGAGGGCGAACGAGGGACGCGAAGGGTAAATCGATAAGTAGCCTGGCTCTTGGAAATTCAGTCGCTATGAAGCGTTCCTCACAAACGAACTGCTGCGCATTGTCCGTGCGAGAGTTATACAAAAAGTTGACTCGGCGACTGCAGCTTGTGGAAAATTCAGAAATATTCAAGATTTCGATACTCAAACGATGCGCTAAGTATTCCTCTTATTCAAAAGTATGTAAAAAAGTTTAAAAGATCGGTACAACACTGGAAAATTTAAAATCCGGATCATCAAGAACTGTAGAAAACGTGGAGGAAGTTAATTAATTTGTTAGGAGACCATTCGATTCGAGTAGCCCATATGGGCTGCTATGTTGTCGCGAGGAATTATCGGACCTTACTTTTTTGAAAATGAAAGGAGGGCATATGCAGTTGCAGAGAATTCACAGCTTTATGTAGCGATATTAGGCAACATTTTATTGCCTGGACTATACAACATTCCTGACAAATTGAGAGTTTCACATGCATCAGACTTTTTGAACTGTTCTCAATTATTATAAGTTCCAAGTTTGATTATTTAGATGCGTGGCTGGATCCGAAATAGCTTTATAGACAACTTGGCATTATGAAAATATCATTCTTCCAAAATTTCTTAATTGAATAAAACTTTACCAAAAGCTTAAAGACCATTTAATATTTAATAAACATAAAAACAAAGAAAGCACAGGGTGTCCGTCGGGAAGGTGTACTAATTTGTTTGTTTATAATTTATGATTAAATGAAAGAGAATGGATCTTATATTGATAAATGTTTTATTTAATGTCGTTAATTATGTATGTAATGCAATTTCAGATAAATATCCGTCTCTGTTAGCCTCACAAATGCAAACCCTTTTGAGCACATTTTTCATTACATTTTCACACATTTCACGCGGTATTTCATTAATTTCATTACGAATATTTTGAGTTGCTCAAGCGTTTCTGGTGTGTTTGCATAAACCTTGCTTTACACCCACTACACGATAAATAGTGCGTCTTGTTGGCACGTTGTTTCTCCCAAAAATATCACGTAACTTTCTCATCGTCACAGTAATCGATGATTGATTTTGATAAAATGATTTAACGATTAAAACACTTTGGTTTATCGAATATTTTTCCATAATAAATTTGACACGATGCAAATGCCAGCATCGTGACCGTCTACTTCACGACTACCAAATATGAACTGTCAAGACTAATGTTTACCAAAATGGCGGCAAAACAAAGTAGTATACCTTCCCGACGGAATTCTTTGTAGTTTATCAAATTTTTGCGATTTTGTGTCATTTCGAAAATATTACTTCTACGTATAATTTGTATAACTTTTTAGAATTAACACAACGATTGCTGCAGTTGATATCATACGGAATTTTTAACTCTTGTGTGGAAGAAAATCCCATTTATTCTTCTCATGAAACAAACAACTATCTGGACAACTATCCACTAGATTAGAAGAATGACACTGCTATTGTCTTAAGCCCATGCACATGTACAAAAAAGTTATAATAAAACGCACCAGAACTTCGGCAAACAACATTGTAAGAAGAGGATGTGTTAAATTAGTTCATCTAACTGAAATTTCTGTTCTACTTTATATTTAAAGAAGTATTCTCCCAGTCAATTTACTGATTACTTGTACTACCGAATACAAAATAGACAGAATTACTCATTTGTGAATAACAAAAATTCCGACATTTGGTCAATATAATACTTATCGCGGCCATGCTCTACTCAGGCAAATAATGCATGTCCATTACCACACTTACTTACACCTGTCACTCGCCTTCCATTCTTTACTCTCTTCAATGTAACAAATTGTGACATCTTAATAATGTTTTCTTGTCACATTGAGAAATGTTCCCCAGTTGTTGTCGATTGACATTTCTACGATTACTACGATACACACGCACACGTACGCGTACACACACTGCATCGCACTTAGATTTCTGACATAACAAACAGTTGTCATACATTCAATGAATTCATTCGTTCACTCATCCATTCTGTCATTTTGTCCAATCACTGGGGAATAAATGTTTATTAAATTGTCCAACTTACATAAGTAAGCCAACGTCTGTTTGTGTCCACATGTGATGTGTATTACAAATATGTGGTGATAATATGTGGGAATGCACACACACGCACAAACACATTGACTGATTCATAATCACTTTCTTTGCTGATGTCACAGAAAAATAACAATCAACAGACCAGACCGCAGAGTAAAATTGTCAGATTTGTGCGCCATTGTAGTGGAGCAGTCTTCTGTCTAAACAGTGTTAGAATAAAAAATCGACATGACAATTTAATCGCGTTAAATGTTGAATTATAAGTAGGACTACACTGCACCATAAAATGTCGTTCTATGGAGAACGCCTAAAATAAGTTTGAATCATATTTGTAATGTGAACAATTTTATTCTTCACTACTAACTACATTATTAAACAGTTGGCCATAGCGTCAACTTAGTTTCAATCATATTTAGTCTCTTTAAAGCAAAGATGAAGACAGAAATTGAAAACGGCGACGCATAGTTACTGGTTTCATGGACTAACATCGATGAGTTTTAATGACAGGTTTATCTGCTTCAGGTCATTGGTTTGTCGACTGGAATGCAGGGAAGTTTTACAGAATATTGTTGTTTCCTTTGTCTATGGGATAGTCGAGTTACATGTCATCATTACTTCAGAACAGAGTGGCTAAAAAGAACAGAGTATTAACCAGGGAAACAAAATATTTCAAATAAACCATTAATCGATCCAAATGACATTCTTCTTCCGACGCTGCACATAAAATTGGGCCTTTTTAACAACTATATGTATATTAAGCCTCTGGACAAAGATGGTGCAGCATTTAAATAATTGTTAGCGGTTTGTCCTAAAATTTCATATGCCAAAATCAAAGAAGTCATATTTGTTGGCCCTCAGATCAGGAAGCTATTGAATGATGACAATTTTTCACAATGTTTACTGGAGAACGAATATGCAGCCTGGAAATCATTCAAGAGCATCGTGAACAGTTTTCTGGGAAACAATAATTATAAATTATTGAAAAATTATCACGAATTAGGTGCACGAATCCAACTCAAAATGCATTTTCTTCATTCGCATTTAGATTTTCTTTCCACAAAACCTAGGTGCGGTGAGCGACGAACAAGGGGAGCGCACTCACCAAGATTTAATGAAAATTGAAAGAAATTATCACGGATTTTGGGACAAAAGCATGCTGGGAGACTATTGCTGGACTCTAATACGTGAAAACGAATCAACAAAATACAAAGTACATTAAAATAACGATATTCACTTTTGAAAATTCATTGATTTTTAAATAAACTAATTATCTTTATGTAAAAAATGAATAAAAACATTTTTTTTGTATCCCGAAAACCTGACGTGGTAGAAAAAAACCAATTACAGAATCTAATTCAGCCCACCAAATTACCCTAGGAAAGGTATTTGATTGCTCCAGTCAAAAACCTTGTTGGCTAGTGTAATTATTTTTTTCAAAACGCTGCCTCAGTAATTTTGAATCGATTTAAAAATAAGCTTTTTTTT
>JAHXMU010022348.1:0-10484 GCA_019455685.1 Philornis downsi | reverse complement strand
GTGCAGTAATCACTGATTTATTGTTTTCGTAATACGCTCGGACACAAAATGCACGCTGCACTCCCGTGTACGGCTCCATGGCGACTAAATTTCCAGGAAGCGGCGCAGCGAACAACATATCCCCCCGCCACCCCGCGCCATGCGTTACCGAGAAATTGAAGAATTAAATCGCCAACACTCATATGACCCACCCTGTATGTATAGTCAATACAAATACTTGACTATAAATCATAAATTTTCGAAACTGGTCTTTGAAAATTTCAGGTAAAAAAATGTTAGCCTTAAGAACTAAAATTTCGATTCCGACAATAAAAGCATTGAATCAGTAAGGTCATTCACTGCACTGCACATAAAAACATACACCAATCACAATCCTATTACTCCAAATATTTGGAAGCCAAACGAGTTTCAATCTACTCCCATACGAAGGAAATTCACTGTCATAACTCCAGACTAGAACGCGAAGACAGGATAATAAAAAATACTTCTTTACAAACAGATTCAATGCAGAATTTCACACATTAGCGATAGGAACGTATTAAAGTATAGGTGTTATGGGAAATGTGCATAATTGTTTTGTAATGTGCGTGTTTAAAATCCTGTCATCTTAGGACGATAGAAATGCCTTTGGCATTCAGGAAATACTTTTCACCACAATAGGAGGATTGTGGTTACGAGAAGGAAAGTCAAGGAAATTTGACTTGTATTTATACACCGGTAAGTGGAGGGTACTTGCCTTGATCGTGTTTTGGGTAAATGGAGAATTTACTTAAGATTTGAAACTTACATTTATTATAGGGATTTGTGAGTTGCTTTGTCTTTGATGAAGATCTCGAGAAGAAGAGACCGAGCCACTGTGATCTTGCACCACGAAACCTCGGTTTTATTTTCGACGAGTTTATGTTAAAGATAAAGAGCAATAATTGCCATATGGCTAAAAAATAATATTATAATTCATGGTAGTATGATTAAGTCTGAAAGAACAATGCATTTTGTAATGATTGCATTATGCAATGCATTATTTATGATTTTTAATTCAAAAATAGGTATGGAAATTCATAATAGCAGATAATATAGTTCAGTTAATAAGAATGAAAAAATTAATTATTGAACGGTATGTAATCCGTTCAAAGGTGCGAATGCGAAAACTCCTAAAAGAATGGATAACCTTTACAACTCAAGTGTAGGCGCTTACCTATTACTGTGTCCAAATCAGGGATGTTTCCGTTTCGGTAATGATACTGTCTGTACCTGGTACCAGCTGATGAATATTTTGAATACTTTGAATATATGGAATATATTGAATATTTTCAATACTTTTTATGAATATTTTAAATATTTTGAAATTTTCAATATTTTGAATATCTATACAAATAAAAATCAAATGCCGTTCGTTGGTAAGGACATCAGTTGAGAACGGCTGGATCGAATTGAATAATTTTTTTTTTAAATGTTCGTCGTAGTCCAACTTAGGTTTTTATGGAAAGAAAAATTTACCACGCCCACTTTTACGCCCACTTTTTTCGATTTATCTAAAATTGTAAAACGGCTACACCGATTTGGCTAATTCTTTTTTTAAATGTTTGTAGTAAATGTTTCCAGTGCTGCTACAAATATGGGCGGGATTGGACAATGAGGCGTGGTACCTCCCATACAAACAAAAAATTAAAAATCCATTATTTCTGCTCCTGCTTACGGTATTTGAACAAAATTTGGTACATCGATTTGGTGTAGATATCTTAAGTGCTGCTGCAAATATGGGCGGGATTGGACAATGGGGAGTGGTACCTCCTATACAAACCACAAATTAAAAAGCAATTATTTCTGCTCCTGCTAACGGTATTTAAACAGAATTTTGTATTTCGGTTGAGTGAACATATTTTAAGTTCTTCTGCAAATATAGGCGTGGTACCTCCCATAATAATCTTCTTTATGTATATAATTTTACTGTACGTGTGTATGTCGCTGAACTCATACTAAACGGCTGGACCGATTTGAATAAATCATTTTCAGTGAATATTATTTTAATTCGTTTAACAAAAGTGGTTTGTTTTGCTTCGAATTGGAACACAACGAGTGCGGCAATAAAAATAAAATTTGAAGGCAAAGCAACGTTTGCCGGGTCGGCTAGTTTTAAATATTTTGAAATTTTCAATATTTTGAATATTTTAAATATTTTACATATTTGAAATATTTTAATATATTTTTTTCCCCCTGCCAGTAACAAAATTACATTTGGTTTCATTTCTAACTCAGATTAAGAAAATAAACTGTAAAAACTATATTTTCATTTCAGGTTGTCGAAACAAAATATACGTTTCATTAGGTTTTGATACGAGAAACAGAATCTATGTAGGTTTGTAACTTCGTTTCAGGTAAAACCAAAACGGTTCAATACATCAAGTGGGTTGTATCAGAATATAACTTCTAAAGCTCTTTAAATAAATTTGCAATATCAAAGCCAATTGAACTGTCATGAAAGTCCCTACGGGAAATGTTTATTTATTCGCTAATTCTGCCAAAACCTCACCTTCCGGTATGGCCTTCAAAGTGCGCTGCGCTTCACGTTGAATCTCTTCGGCCGCATCAACACGATGTCCCCGGAGCAACCTTTCTAATTTAGGCAATGGTCAGAAGAAAAATACTAATTGCATTTTTGCGAAAAACTCAGAAAGAGCTAAAACAATGAGAGACACGCGTTATCACGATGACAACAACTCATTCTCGTCTTTCTTTAAACTAATTATGCCACATGTAATAATTTCTTACTGGCAATGTCTGTTCAGGCTTTCTGCAACATTCTAAATGTTTACGCAGCAGAATTTTTATTTCGTAAACAACATTTTATGCAACTACTATCAGGTTTATTTAAAGAAGGAAAAATTAAAAACAGCGTTTATGACAAATCTTTTGAAATGGTCAGAAAGAAAAGGAAGCACTATCATTAAGAAAAGAATAGCGTGAAGCATAATGGACATTCATTTTATAATCCTATACTTAGACGGAAAGAAATCTGCAAACAGGCGCATCAACTATTGTTCATTAGAACAACAAAAATCTGCTTTCTTAATTAAACAGGCTCCATTTTTCAGTTTTCTTTTTACCTTGAACTAACTAAAAATTTACCTTACTAACTAAAAATTTGAATTTCCAATAACCCATATTATTCGAATACTCCGCCTACGCCGTATTGAAGAACTATTCTCAGGCCTTATTGGTGTAAGATTCACTATTTTGGAATAGCAGCGATCAATGAGTCAGTGAACCAATCAGAGAGTTAACAATCACAAACAAATTTTTTATATATAGATGTATTTATATGCATAATTATATATGTATATGTATATATGTATATTTTTAAAAAATAAATTTAATATAATAAAAAACAATAATAACTTTTGTGCAATCGCAAATTTTTTCACTTTACTACTTTTTTCACTACTATTGCAGCTGTCACCTGTGCTCTCTTTCTCTTTTACTATGATTTCAAATATATTACAGTGTTTTAAAGCGAAAAATGTGTTCTTACAAAACTTAAAAAAATAAGTAAATATAGTAGTTTTTCGAATCCCACTACCAAATTTGGCTTAAACGTGTGAAAGCATTTGTAGTTTAATACAAAAAAATTTCAAGAAATTCGACGATGTCACTCAGTGAAAAAAATTTGTTTAAAATATTAAATCTCAAAAATCGCATATAAGCCCACTGTGCTCATTTTTTTCGTATTTTTTATTAGATAGCAGACCAAGAAATAAAAAATTTAAAAAAAATTTTGTTCTATTTGGACTAATATTGAAAAAGTTATGAGTATTTATATGAACACAGTTTCCTTATAATGCGATTATTTTAAACTTCAATATCTCTGTAACCAGTAGCCCTAAAAATCTGAAAATTTACTGAGGCATGCTGTTGAAAAGGGACATAAACATAGTAAAAAATGAAACAAATCAAAAAAAATTCTTCATGCTGTCCGATTTGACTTGGAATGCCCCATATGTATTTACCTATGCTTACAAGGAAAAAAGGCCCGTCAATGAAATATTGGTAATGCAAACAGTCCTTAGAATTTAGAAAATTCCGAGCTACAAATAATTGCCAATGGGAGCAGTACCAAGGACTCGCGCTGCAAAGTATTGGCTGCCTAGCTGCTGTATCTTTAGGGTTGTAGAAAGTTTGTGAAAGTTAAGAAATAGCGATCAACAAACGATTACCAATCGAGAGAGTACTGAGGATTTGCGCTGCCAAATACTGGTTGTCTTGCTACTAAGTCTTTAGCGGTGTAGACACTGGATAAGAGAGCGGTCCTAGCAAAGGCACAAAGTTGTGAAATATTTTCTTTACTTTTCAACGTAATCTCCTTTTAGATCGATAATTTTTTTCCAGCGATATTCAATAGTATCTGTACTCTGTCAAAAAAAAAAAAAAAAACTGTCACACTCCTTAAAATAGCCATCAACCGCAGACTCCACCTCTTTATTGTTGGCAAATCTTTTACCACCGAGCCATTTTTACAAGTTTGAAAATAGCAAATTGTTCGAGGGAGCTAAATCTGGCAAATAACGTACGTGATGGATCAATTCGAACTTTAGTTCTTTATTTTATATACATATATAGTCGATGTGTGAACTGGAGTATTGTCTTGGTGAAACAACACTTTCTTTTTCGCCAAATGAACTTAACAAAATTTTCCTCGTGAAAAAATGTAGCATTTTCTGTTGGAAAAATTTAGCTTCAAATTCCACGACCATTTTTTTTTCATATCGAGTTTTACCAGGCTTAAACAAGAAAAGATTTTTGTAAAAATTGTTTGTCAGGAAATTGAACTTTTTGCACGTTTGTAGCTGCTCTAGAAATTCGACTTTTAAGGTAGAAATTCACATAGACCACTTTCAAAATTAGTGGATTTGTAAATGTGTTTAATTAGACTAACTTTAAAATTAGTCTAACGGCTTATTGAGGAAAAAAAGTTTCGTAAGCGCTTTTTCCGAATAAATAACCTGTTTTATTATAATAGGATTCAAAATTTATAGTAATTCTTAGATAAATCTAAAATTAACTTTCACTTTCTAAAGCCATGTTATTATGTGGTTGAATGGCTTATAATATTTGTGACGATTTGGAAGTATTTGCGGTAAAAGAGCGAGTATATCCTTGGATTTTTTCATATGTTATGAAAGGGCGACCCCAACACTGGTCGACCTAATAAAGAAGACACAAACAGTTGGGAAAATATTTCTTTATTTTTCAACATAATTTCCTCTTAGCTCGATATACCTTTTCCAGCGATATTCAGTAGCATCTGTAATACCTCGTTTATTGTAAGAACTGTCAAACTCCTTAAAATAGCCATATACCGCTGACCTCCACCTCTTTATTGTTGGCGAATCTTTTACCGTCGAGCTATTTTTTCAAGTTTGAAAATAGAAAATAGTATAAGGGAGATAAATCTGGCGAATAAGGTGCGTGATGCACTTTAATTTATTAATTTTCGGCCTCGCAATAGTGGATGTGTGAACTGAAGCATTATCTTGATGAAATAAGACGTTCTTTTTCGCCAAAGGCAGCCTTTTTTCATAATTTCATCATCTAAACGTTGCAATAAATTAGCATAATATTCGCCGTTAATGGTTTTTCCTTTCTGAAGATAATCAATAAAAATTATCCCATGCGCATCCCAAAAAACAAACGCCATAACTCTGCCTGCAGATGAAACCGTCTTCGCCTTCTTTGGACACGATTCTCCAGCCCACTGCTTTGACTGTTCCTTTATCTTAGGAGTAAAATGGTGGATACATGTCTTATTCATGGTTATAAATCGACTTAAAACTTCGACTTTATTGCGGTGAAACATCGCCAAACACTCTACTGAGTATTTCAAATATTTTTGAGTATTTCAAATATTTGAAATATTTTGAATTTTTGAATATTTCGAATTTTTTTGAATATTTTGAAACATCTTCACAGCGCTGTTTTTGCTCTATTGAAAGAAAGCGCGGCACCCACTTTGCGCACAGCTTTCTCTTCACCAAATCTGCGATCAATATACGATGAACAGCACTTTTAGAAATGCCTTTCATTTCAGCCAGCTTACTCACCTTCAGGCGACATCCAGAGATCATCTAATACCATTTTGTGGATTTTCTAAACCGTGTCTGATGTGGACAAACCAAATGGCCGACCACTACGGTGTTCGTCTTGGCAGCTCATACAGCCTCGTTTAAACTCTGTTACCTCATATTTTACAATCGTAAACAAAGAAGTAAACTTCCCCAGAGTAAAATCTAGCTCGGCTTTAATATTAGTTGAACTAATGACTTTCAAATGGAAATATTGAATTACATAATGGTGAGCAATTATTTCCAAGTTTACAAATTCACTGAGATCCTTTACTTTTGATGGCTCAAATAAAAGTACTAAACAATGCGGCGCCTTGAAACTTAAAACATATTTTTTATAAGATTGCTACATTTCACCAAAATAATTGGTTGCAAACTACTGGCACCATCTATACGTCAGGATGTAGATAGACGTCAGGATAGATATTTCGAATTTAAAGTTTTGATACGCTAATCTCATTGGGAATAACTTCATATAATAGCTATGATAAAGGGCCGCGCACAAGTAGCGCTAAGATACATTTTTTGTTTAAGTATTTTTTTTTTTTCGTCTCTTTACAGAATTAACTAAATAATACTTTGGAAATTTATGATGGTAGGGCTCAGCACAGAACAAAGACTCAAACTTGTTCAATTTTATTTTGAAAGTCAGCATTCGATTATTCAGATCATATCAAAATTCAGATCATATCAAAAAATGCTCCTAACGCTACAACAATTTACCGATTGGTTTAGCGTTTTGGGCAACAAAGGGCTGTCTGTGATCTTCCGCGTGCTGAAAGACTTCGTGCAGGTCGAAATGAAGTGACCATTGCTCGAGTGCAAACAAGTATTGAGGAAAAGGCCGAAACTTCCACCAGGGGGCGTTCTCAGCAGTTAGGGTCTAGGCAGTCTTTGCAAAGAATTTTATATATGTTACATCTTTTCCCATATAAGATGCAATTGGTTCACGAGTTAAAACCAAATGATGCACGAGAAGGCATTCAATATAGTCGCCGTTAACGTTACTTATGAGCCACCCTTTACAATGAAGTAGCCTCTGAATTCACTTCTTTGTGTAAGATAATTTTTTTTTCTTGGTTTTTTTTTAACAAACTGTTGGTAGTTTAATTTTTGTAGGCAAGTAATAATATTCTTTGGATTGTGATTTAAATAATCATTATTTTCAAAATCGTTTGTATAAATAGAGTAGCTATTCTTAAGTTTGATGTAGTGAGAAACAATTTTACGTTTTTTGAACTGAACAAACGTTCCTTTTTTTTTCATAAAATTGCGTGGATTTATTATGGCATGGAAAAAAAAAAAAAAAAAATAAAACAAACCAATATTTTATTATGGGCTGTTAAACTTTCTCGAACAGACACAAAATCTGTCTTTTTTCAAATCAAGGGCTAAGTTTATTTAGGAACAGATTTTTAATTTATTTTTATAGTATTTACAAGTGTAACTCCTTGACATTCATTAAATAATATCTGCCATTTATCTTATTAACATTTCACAATGAATTTAACCCAAATGTGGGCAAAAAATGATAACATAAAAGTACATTTTGGTTTTATATTCCAGGTAGGTACGTTGATGGAAGGTATTTGTATAGGCGAACAATATTTGGTGAATATTCTCGAAAAGAATAAACGGGGAAAAAATATTAGTGGAGAAAAATCTGAACCGTTAGATTCATAAACGGAATTAATACCTTTATTAAATTTAAAATGAAACACACAGCTTGTAAGGTTTCAGTCTTTATTTCCAGCAAGTGTGTGGGGGGAATGTATTGCGACGACTAACCCTTAAGATGGTTCACACGACCAAACTCACTTATATTGTAATATTCGAGAAAGACTACAAGAACGGGAGAGAGCTTTAGAATAGTCGTTATTTCAGTACAGTGATGATTATCAGAATAGATATATATTAATTGTAGTTCGACAATATTCGAAATTCATTGGTAAAATGAACAGTATTCCAATTAATTTTTAACATAAAGTTTGGTAATAAAGATAAGTATAAGCACCATATTTATAAAACTAACAGCAAATTAACTGCAAATTTTTTGTTTTAAGATTTTGTGTGGTTTTCAAAAAATTTATATTATGAAAATTTCTTACAACACTCGAAATATACAGAATTTTGAAACCACTTTTAGATGACAAGATGTCCTTAAAGACATAAATAATATCAGAAAACATATATTATATATTTTTATATATATTTTCTTTTTTAATATATCAATTTCTAAAGATATTACGTAATACTGAAGAAATCGTTCTTTTTAAAAATGGCTGCAACACCGAATTTTGGACTGGGAATTGGATGCAAACACGTGTCTAAGGACAACAATAATAATGAATAACTTCGACTTAGTCCTGATTTCGTTTAAGTCATTTTTTCTTATAAGCACAGATATATAGATTGCCAATAAAAAACAATTGTTGATAGAAACTTTCTAAAACCAAACGATGAAGGGAAATATTGACGAAGATATTTAAAATATTTAAAACATATTTAGTTTTCACTTCAAAAAAATGTAATATATATCTATATCGATCTACAATGTATTATATTATGGTTCTTAATTATTATTTATAATTAAATATTAAAAATATATAAATTATTCAATACATTCAAAATATATCAAACATTCAAAATATTCAAAGTATTGCAAATATTCAAAACATATCCAAACATTTTAATGTTATAAATTTTGTTATTTATAACAAGTCTAAATTAGATGACCTAAATGTAAAGGGTGTCTCAACAAGAATGCAAGATTTAAATTTTAAATAAAACACAGATATTTAAAAAAAATCGTGAAACTTTATTATATCGTAAAGTAGACAGAATGAGGTTATGTATGGAACAACACATCAGGCAAATGGCCGCCGCGGCTTTACTGGCACACACGTGATCTTTTAATTAAATTTTCAATGACCGTTTTGCATAAATGCTGCGGTATTTCATTGATTTTCCTTTTTTAAGACTTGAGTCGTCGTCGGCTTATTCGCGTAAACCATCGACTTTAAAAAACCCCAAAGAAAAAAAGTCTAATGGTGTTAAATCGCACGATCTAAGCGTCCAATTCTGGTCTCCGAAACGTGAAATAACACGACCGGTAAATGACTGATGCAGCAATTGAATTGTTTCTCTGGCTGCATGACATGTGGCGCCGTCCTGTTGAAACCACATGCCCTCCACATTCATTTCTTCAATTCTAGGCACGAAAAAACTGGTTATCTCTTCACGATACCGAACATCATTGACTGTTTGCGATTGACATGCCTCATTTTCATAAAAAAAAGGTCTAATGATTCCTCCACCCTAAAATCCATTCCACACAGTGACACATTGAGGATGCATTTGGTTCTCGTGAATCACTCGAGGATATTCCTCACCCCAAATGCGACAATTCTGCCTATTATCGAAGCCATCAAGATGGAAATGGGCTTCGTCACTGAAGATGATTTTATGGGCAAAACCAGCATTTTCATGTTATCTCTCCAATACCCAATTAACGAACTCCTTTCGCTGTCCTTGGTCAGCTGGCTTTAGTTCCTGAGTCAATTGAACTTTGTGTGCATGAAGATGCAAATCTTTCGTCAAAATTTGCTACATAGTGAATTTGGAGACACCAATTTGCTGAGCTCGGTGTCGAATTGAGGTGGATCACGTACAGCAGCGACATTTTCGGTCGATCGACCTGGTCGAAGGCGCGTTGTTGTCTTTACACCACTAACAGACCCAGTTTTGGCAAATGTATCCATTAATCTCTTTACAGTTGACTCTTTTGGATCATTATTGTGACCCCAAATTGCTCGCAATTTGCGAACTGTAGCCGCAAAACTTTCACCATTTTGGTAAAACAATTTCACAATGAAAATGCGCTGTTCATTCGTGTTGCGCTCCATTTTTACTAATCTCAAACCTTCTACTAGCAAACAATAGCAATTGTTCAAATGTCAAACAATGACACAACACACAACAAATGGCGCCAACTTTAAATCCTGCGTTCTTGTTGGGACACCCTTTACAACACATATCGAACAGTTTTTCTTCCTTATTTTTCACGAACATCACAACTTTAATCAACCAACATTCGAACAGCTTTGAATATAAACTTTGAACAAATCTTTTTGCCGTCAAATTAGCTTCTTCTTTTGATTTTTTTTTTCAACAGTTAGAAAATCAAATTGATTCCCAGTGTGCCATCACCATATGATGCCATAAGAAATTTGTAGGCCCAGTGGGTGATCAATTGCTAAAGTATAACACAATTGTGAAAGGAAATCATAGCATAGATGAAACCTTTTTGCCATCTCCCAATTTTTTTTTGTCAATTTGTCACTTTTTCTTGTAGGTATGAACTTCCCT